>JAQNBH010000006.1:35558744-35816244 GCA_028752905.1 Cladorhizidae sp. MBARI D1340-BT2 | reverse complement strand
TCCAACGCTGGAAGGATGGCGGAAGCAGGCGGATGAGAATAGTGAGGGTGACGTGACGTGGTCAGCTGGCATCCTTGTCAAGAAGGCGAGTACGACAGGTGAGGCAGAACGTGTAGTTTTCCCCCTGTCATGTAGGCGAGAAGTGCTGAGGATGACACACAGCTCTCCCATTGCGGGACACTTTGGTGAAGTAAGGATGCTGGACACTCTACGGCAGAGGGTGGTGTGGCCTGGAATGACTGGTGATGTAAAGGAGGCATGCCACTCTTGCCCTGAGTGTCAGCTAGCTGCCCCCGCGACGTTAAAGAGGGCCCCACTACATCCTCTTCCGGTGATGACAGTTCCCTTTAGTCGCGTGGCGATGGATATCTTTGGTCCTCTAAAAAGGACAAAGAATGGTAAGAAATACGTGCTAGTAATCATGGATTATGCCACCAAGTGGCCAGAGGCATTTCCTCTTTCTAATGTCACCACCGAGTCTGTTGTTGAATGCTTGGTAGAAGTCACCTCTAGGCTAGGCATACCTGGGGAGATTTTGACAGACAACGGGTCAAACTTTACATCTAAGCTAATGCAACAATTCTATTCTCTCACTGGCATCCACCACATACGTACTTCCCCATACCATCCCCAAACGGATGGTATGGTGGAAAGGTTTAATTCAACATTAAAACGGCTGCTCCGAAAATTGACGCAGAAAAATCATATGGAATGGGATATGTGCTTACCATATGTGTTGTGGGCGTATAGGGGAAGCACACACAAGTCCACAGGCTACTCTCCCTACGAGTTGTTGTACGGTCGGAAGATGGACACTCTTCTGGACGAGCTGGTACAACAGTGGACCAGGAAAGAGAAAGAAGGGGACGTGGAGGTCAAAGAGTACCTCCGACTGTTGAGAGACAAGATGGTCCTGGTACGGGAGTTGGCGGCGTCGACTGAGAGGAAGGCAAAGGACAAACACAAGGTGTATCATGATCAGAAGGCAACTCAGCATACATTTGAACAAGGTGACTATGTTCTAGCTTTCCAACCTAGAAAGCAGGATAAGCTTTTGAGTGAGTGGCGAGGTCCATATCAGATTGTGAAAAAATTGTCTGATGTAACTTACAAGTTAGACCTAGGAGAGGGGAGGAAGCAGTACCGAACCTTTCATGTGAATGGGCTGAAGGAATGGCAAACCCCGACAGCGTCAGTGTTTCTCTCTGTGGGAGGCGAGGAAGGAGAAGCTGAGGGCGGAGAGTTGGAAGAAGACCAGGAGAACGTGTCTGAATTGACGGAGGAACAACAGCAAGAAATGACAGAACTGAAGGAAGACTTTCAGGACATCATCAATGATTTACCTGGGAGAACAACCCTGGTGGAACATCACATCGAGACTGGTGATGTGAGTCCTGTGAGGTTGCCCCCATACAGACTGCCCCGTACCTCTCACGAGTCCTTGAGAAAAGAAATTAAAGAGTTGCTGGACTTAGGAATTATTATACCTTCCAAAAGTCCATGGGCAGCTCCGGTGGTTTTAGTCCCGAAGGGGGATGGTACCAAGAGACTGTGCGTAGATTACAGAAAACTTAATTTACTCACCCGGGCAGATCCATACCCTATACCTCTCATTGAGGACTTAATCGACCAGCTGGGGGAGGCTAAATATATCTCAGCCCTAGACTTGCCAAAAGGGTATTGGCAGGTGCCTGTAGACAAAGAAAGTCAACCCAAGACTGCTTTCATAACCCCATGGGGGAAATATGAGTTTCAAACCATGCCATTTGGTTTGGTGGCAGCCCCCTCAACCTTCCAGAGACTGATGAACACAGTGTTAGCAGGAACACACGAGTATGCAGCGGCTTACTTAGATGATATAATTATCTTCAGCAAGAGTTTGGAAGACCACGTGCAACACCTTACCAACATTCTCAAACGGTTAAGGTCGGCAGGTTTACACATTAAGCTAAAGAAGTGCAAGTTTGCATGTAATAGATGTCATTATCTAGGACATGTAGTTGGGCAAGGCAGGGTCAAACCTATCCAAGCTAAAGTTAGGGCAATTGAGAACTTTAGCACACCAAAGACAAAGAAGGACGTCAGGGCCTTTTTGGGTATATGTGGATACTACCGGAAATTTATACCAAATTTCTCGACGGTAGCCACTCCCTTGTCAGATCTTACCAAGGCACAGCAACCCGTTAAGGTCATTTGGGATGAGGTAGCCGAGAAGGCTTTTGTTACCTTGAAAGACCTACTTACCCACTATCCCATTCTCTCTACCCCAAATTGGGAAAGACCTTTCTTACTGCAGACAGATGCTAGTGCTACGGGAATCGGATACGTGCTAAGCCAGAAGGACCACTTGGGGGAGGAACATACAATTGCGTATGGGTCGAGGAAACTGCTACCGAGGGAGATAAACTATTCGACCATTGAGAGGGAAGCACTAGCATTAGTTGATGGGGTGAAACATTTCCGTATCTACCTGGAGGGAACCACCTTCGAAATACAAACTGACCACAACCCACTAACACGATTGGGACACCTGAAAGATGTTCATGGTCGGTTGGGTCGTTGGGCACTTGCTATGCAGCCTTACAGCTACACCATCTCACACAAACCAGGCTCAAAGAACTCAAATGCTGATGGACTCTCTCGAGAGCATGGCTCTCGTCTAGAGGAGGGAGGAATGTCAGGAGAACTCCTGACTGGGGAAGGAGGAGCGCCCCTGAAGGACCTAGGTGAGCAGATGGCCCCGAGTGGAGGTCAGGAGCAAGTGTGGGTACGGGACGACAACACCACGATGGAACCGGGGTGGCAAGATTCGGTAGGACCAGACCACAACCGGCAGACCACGGTTCATCGCCTAGATGAACGATTCGACGTCACAGCAGCACAGAAAATGACCTAATAAGGTCACAAGAACAGCACAAGAACAGAGTATAAAAGAGGCGGACATTTTAGAGAGAGAGAGAGAGATATTAGAGGTCGTTAGCGAGAGAGAGATAATAACGAGGTACTAATACTCTGCCATTCTACGTGTTATTATTATACCAGTTTATTGATTGTGCTCTGAACTGTCCAAGTATTTGATTGTTGTGCATCTAAGTTTATTTGTAGCAAAGTCAATACAACTACTACACCTCTCTTAGTGAGAAAGGGAGAATCGTGTGCGAGTAGTTCTGGTCCAGGTATAATGATGATGATAATGTTGATGATAATGATGATGATAATGATGATGATAATGATGATGATAATGATGATGATAATGATGATGATAATGATGATGATAATGATGATGATAATGATGATGATAATGATGATGATAATGATGATGATAATGATGATGATAATGATGATGATAATGATGATGATAATGATGATGATGATGATGATGATGATAATGATGATGATAATGGTGATGATAATGATGATAATAATGATGATAATAATGATGATAATAATGATGATGATAATAATGATGATTATAATGATGATGATAATAATGATAATAATAATGATAATAATAATGTAATAATAACAATAATAATAACAATAATAATAACTATAATAGTAACAATAATAGTAACAATAATAGTAACAATAATAGTAACAATAATAGTAACAATATAATAATAATAACAATAAGAAGAAGAATAAGAATAACAATAATAATAATAACAATAATAACAACAATAAAAATGACAACAATAACAACAACAACAATAAAAACAATAACAGAAATTATAACAACAATGATAACAAATATGACAACAACAACAACAATAACAAAAACAATAATAAAATTTTAATAATAAAAAGATAACAGATAAATTAATTAATTAATAACATGGCTTCAACTTCAGGGCAGCCAATCAAGTCCATTCCATGTCTCGATGCAGTGGAAGAGGTAGCCAGTAAGCTGGAGGATAACAAGGTGCATGACCTTCGAGGAAGAATGTATGGTATTTTGAGGAGCAAGAAAACCGAAGGACAACCTGACAAAGGAACAAAGAAAGTCCCTTGGAGACTGAGGAAGATGGAAGAGCTCGTAATCTTACCAGCAGACAAAGGGAAGACAACAGTGCTGATGACAACGAACAGGTATATTTCAAAGCTCTAAGGAATGCTGGAAACCAAAACATATGGAATACTGAAGAAGGATCCTACCAACGCATAGGAAAGCAAGGTGAATCATGTCTTAAAGAATAATATGGAGAAGACGGGAGAAATAACAACTGCATTAAACAGTAGAATTAGTACCACTGGAAGTAGACCACCACCGATTTATGGGCTCCCTAGGATACATAAACCTGAGGTTCCACTTAGGCCTATTGTGTCTTGTATACATGCACCGTCGTATAATCTTTCCAAGTTTATAGCATATTTGATATCACCTCTAGCTGAAAATACAAGTACATATGGCAAGGATTCTGGGCAATTTATCAAGTGTATTCGAGACGAATGTTTGGCACAGGATGAGTGTCTTGTCAATTTTTATGTGTCTTCTCTTGTTACCAATGTTCCCATAGATGAAGCTGTGGAGGTAATTTTTGAAATGTTGACGAAAGACGAGAGCTTGCATGGGACGACTACACTTGGTACTGACAGGATTTTGAACTGTTGGAGTTGTGCTTGAAATCTACCTACTTAAGGTATTTAGAAAAATGCTACGAGCAGAAGGGGGGTGCAGCAATGGACTCTCGAGTATATGCAGTGGTAGCCAACTTTTATATGGAATTCTTTGAGGAATTCCCACTCACAACTACCCCACAGAAGCCAAGGGTTTGGAAGTGATATGTGGATGATACCTTCTGCATTGTGAAGTAGGGAAGTGAGGAGGAGTTGACCATCTAAAAAACATCAGGCCATCCATATAAAGTTTACCATGGAGCATAAAGTGGACGAATCGTTGCCCTTTCTGGACTGCCACCTACACAGGAAGGGAGATGGAAGGCTAACTGCAACTGTCTACAGAAAACTCACGCATACCAACCGGTCCCATGATTATAGATCATGTCATCCTATCCACGTCAAAAGAGGAGTGGTGAAGAGCTTGTATAATAGAGCCAGAAGAGTAGTGACTGAGAAGGAGAACCTTTGGAAGGAAGAACATCATTTGAATAAGGTCTTCATAGAGAATGGTTATCCACAAGCCTTCATCAACCTTTCATCTGCAGAAACATCTAAATGCAGAAAGGAAGATGAGTATCCCATTACAGGCAATTAGGGGTCTATCCTATGATAGTGATTCCTTATGAAGCAGGGGATGAGTGAAGACATCAGGTGGGTCTGCAAGAAGTTCAACATCAAAGTCATCTTCAGATAGGGAAGAACTCTGAGGACACAACTGAGCAGAGTGAAGGATGTTTTACCAGCTAATATGCACTCATGTGTTGTGCACCGCATCCCTTGTATCTGTGGGAAATACTACATAGGGGAGACGATCAGAAGACTGGAGACCAGAGTGAAAGAAAATCAAGATGCATGTAGAAAGTGTAATAAAGAGAAGTCTGCAATTGCTGAGCATGCATGGAACAATGGACATCCTATTTTGTGTGAGGAGACCACCATCTTGAACCAGGCCAGAAGACAGAAGGAACTTCTAGTGAACGAGGCATTGCACATTGGCCTGGCACCAAGGTGTAAGCAGTTCAATCGAGACTGTGGAATGGACTAGCCTGGTTGTTGGGGAGCTACTTTGAAGAGCCTGAACTTGAAGCCATGACCACCATAATTACAATTTTTTTTAATTTATTTATTTAATATTTATTACTATGATAATAATATTACTATTATTATTATTATCATTATTATTTTGTTATTTTTAAATTTTATTATTGTTGTTGTTGTTGTCGTTGTTATTTTTGTTGTTATTATTATTATTATTATTACTACAACTACTACTACTATTATTATTATTGTTTATATTATTATTATTATTATTATTATTATTATTATTATTATTATTATTTATTATTATTATTTTATTATATGGTGATCATCTTGTAAACATCATACATATCTTGCTCACGTTTTTGTAACTTTGATGATATGACTTTGACTTCATCAAGGACATTCTTCATTATAATAGACACTGCAATTGTTTGGAATGAAGAGGGTGAAGCTTTCAGCCCTAGTGCCTTCACCTTTGTGTCTAAGTCCCAATTCCAATTTCCATCTTGTGAAGCCAGGTCAGGATATTCATGTGGAGAATCTAAAAAAAAGTGACAATGGTTTCATTCATTTCAAGAAAGACCTCCAAACATGTATGCCTTTCCACCCACCATGTCTTACACAGACCATGAAGTTTGGAATGACAAGTGTCAGGCAAGTACAACATTATGGGTTATTCAAACAACCTCTGTCTCTTTGGACTATTTGTCAAAAAGAGATATACTTCATTGATTAGGCCAATAAGATTCCTTACTGCTTGAACTTTATGCACAATAGATCAATTAAGGCAGTGAGAAAAGCAATGTGTGTATAAAGCTAAAGGAGAAATGTCTTTTATTTAGGCTTGTACACGTGCCATCTCAGATGACATTACCGCCGCTCCAGACCACGAATTTTTGTTGGATCCAGAGAGACTGAGGGATGAGAGAGAGATTCCAAGATCTTTTTGGATATAGTAGAAGATTGATTGGCTCTCTCTAAAAACAGAAAATTAATGAGACATTCCCTGATTTGAGGATTTTTTTAGGAAGTTAAATCCACAAATCTCAAACACACCGAGATAATTTCTTGGTTCAGTGACCTCATCAGCAATAACAGTGAGAAAGTTGGTTAGGTGTTCCCTTACCTTACAAGCATATTGTTAATTATTTCATTTTGTATTGTTTTATTGATATAAAGTGCATTACATTTGGGAATAAGAGGTGATCCTGAAGACAGGTGTTCCCTTTCACCAAAATCTGCAGAATAGCAATGAAGTTTCCTCTATTGAGACGCTCATCAGCAAAATTCACTCTATCCTCCTTTATTTCCACTAAAAGGTAAGCCTTGCTTTGCCAAGAACTCAATGGCAAGTATATAATTTGACGCAGAACTTCTTTATTCTTTTGTTCTTATTCAGATTGCAGTTACATAAGGCTGTTGTCAATCCTTGCATCCAGGGTTTTAAAATTTTGAACAAAAATATCAGTTGCATGATGGTGCATTGAACTCCTTTCATTAGAAATAAGAAGACATTCCTACCAAGTGCCTTTGTATTTGGCTTTGGATAGGGTGCAAGCACTAAAACACCTGGATTTGCTCCATGACCATCCCTGTTTGGATGTCCTGGAAAAAGAATACAGTAACGACAAAGACCACTTTCTAGCTCATTACTATATGAAGTTTCTCAAGCCATTGTTGCTGAAAGGAGGCATTCCAGCATTTTCCTTGTTTGGATGAGAATGAAGAGTATCAGTTGAAGCTGGCTTAAAATGACTGACAAGATATTGCAGCTTTTTAACATCTTCCATTTCCCCATATAAATGCCTCAGTTGATCTAAGGAGTTATGTGCAGCATGTACACTGGCTATCTGTCCAATTAAAGGACATATTACAGGTACAGACACTAGATTACTAGTAGTTGATTGACTGTCTAATGTCTGATGTGGAGCAGTTTCTTCCAGTGCACTACTATAACACCTAGTGGACTCACTTGTTAATTCAAGTTGGCATACAGAGGATAGCTCCCTAAAGAAGATGGTGAAATTTCTGGGATAGGACACTCACAGGCCCTATTTGAAGATTGCTGCTTGTCAGATTCTAGAGAGCTCGAAAGAAAAAACAAGATCAATGCGATCTAGCAATGTCGTGATCTCATCATGATGATGAACCGTTACTGATTTACAATAAACACACACCAGAATGCTAGTTCTCATGGCAGATAATACTTGTCAGTTTTACAGACTGACCGTTCATTTACTTATTGGAAAAAGCAGCTGATGAATCAGCTTTGACCAGCATGCTCTTTTCACACACACTGAGATTGAGTGGCATTGTTTACCAAGTCTCTCACTGATCATAATAAAGAAACATCTTGGACACATCATGCCACTCAGTGAGAATTCTGGTAGCTGCTATAACCTGGACCTAGCTGTGGTCACAAGGTATGTGAGAAATAAACAGAAAAAGGAAAGAAAATTGTACAGTTTTACTTTTTTATTACTACCAAATTAGCTATTGTTTGGGGAAAAAAGAAGAACCCATTGCCCTTCAGATAAAAACAGCTCAAAACATGTGGATGGTGGAATCCAGCCTATCATTCTCTGAGTTCCAGTCACCTTGCTAATGGTCAAAACATTCTCATTCAATTACTTTACAGCACCCTCTTCACTTATTATATTTCACACCCGGGCACTCCATGTGAAGGTGGTGAGGGAAACTCCTTTCATTTCCAGTTTGAATAACTCTGCATATCTCGCTGTTGTCCATGTCATTATACTGGTGAAGTGGGAGGCATTGCACTAAAGCTGTCTGGAATCTGACACTCACCTTCCCTATATTCCATCTTGAGCAAAATACCACACAAGTGACTACAAACGACTATGAACTTTAGGGAATTTTCAGGAGAAATCCCTAAAATATACCCAGATGCAAACTTAGCAGACTCTTTGATTGCCATACCACTTCACCACAACATACCAGTGTCATTAGCAAACAGTGTGATCAAGCTACACATTGATTTTGCTCAGCTTTAGTTAGGACAATACAATGTAAAGAGTTATGGCCAAGACCAATATCTTGTAGTTAGGACCCCAGGGAGTAGCTATAAGGACATGCCTTGTACTTTGGGCATGACTAAATCAGTGTAATCTAGCCAATACCACCATGTCAGTGTCATGAAAAACAACCCTCACTAACTTCTAATAGTGTTTTTTTCACGGTAAATATACTTCTTCTGCATGCAGGTGCAAAGAAGTTAGTTTACTGAGAAGATTTATCTTGCCACTACTATAATGAACAGAACAGACCTTCAACAGAACAGACCTTCAACAAAACCTTATACAATACTTGTAATCTATACATATGTGTGTATTCACTTAATTTGGTAAAGAACAATAGCAATCATTGGTTAGTTCTGAAGGTATTTGGAGCAATTTCTTGAAGGAAGTTGCGGGTCTACAAAGAGGAAACCAAAATGGGAAGTGGATCAAGACAATATGTTGCAAACAAAACAATAGATATTTAAATTGCTGTGTCCAAAAGAAAGGAAGCAAGAATTTACCAATATATACTGTTCTGACAGGACCTTTTATCTTTAAATATAATAATCACCAATATTATACTTCTTTTTTTTTAAATCTCTATTAAATTCGGTTTTCATGTATACACTGAAAAAATACATCATCAAATTAAAATACATATTGTATATGTAATGTGGAAAAAATCAACACATTTTGCTCTGTAAATTTCACAAAAAGGATGAGCATTATAAATAATTACTATACAGATTAGTTTTGCCATTGCTGATTGCATGATAAGCAGTGAGTGAATATGCTTTCTTCCAGCACATCTGCAACTTTCTTAAAACTATGTTTATGATATGTTGAGTCATATTACAAAACCAAATGATGTTATACTGATAGATGTTATCATAGAAATATGAAGACGTTTAATAGTGATATGGAACTTCAGTAAATCACTGGAATCTGGTGGTTGAACTTCAGTTGATGATTGAACTGGTTTAATAGTTGTTTGATGCACCACCCACAGATATGGACTAACTAAACTTCCCAGAACTTCAGCTGGAAAAAACATACATATGCTGCTAATTATCCACTGGTCTGTGCAGTTCTTATAGTAACAACAATCATAACACTGCAACTTCACATGGGCTGGCCAGCTGGATTATGCTTTCACTGCCAGTGATGTCATAAATCCACAGGTCACAACTCTGTGGGTTACACCAAGGATGTTTTTTTAAATCTTTAATGATAATTATGTCTGTAGACTGTTGAATCATATATTTTTTGTCAGAATAGTGTCCAGCCTATTTCAAGAGCTGCATGCAGGACATCATTATATTTTGATGGCTGAGGATTACAACTGTCATCATGGCCATCTCTCTCAGATCTTTACTGCTCCATCAGGATGCTCTTCTGCTAAGGATGACTCCACAGGCATCTATCTATACTTGCCAGGAATAACTCTGGATCCCTTAGCCACTGAGGCAAGACGTACACTTCAGGATGGTTTGCTTTGTTAGAAATTTTGAGGTTGAATATTTCTGTTTGCCTTACCTAAATGGAACTGACTGTTATACAGGACTGCAGCTTATTGTATTTGCCTTTTGATACCCTTAACTGAACTGCTTCAAGATTTTAGCTGATCCTTTTGTGTAGGATGTAGTGTTCATTGTTAGGATTGAGCAAGTTCAAAAGCATATTCACACTATCTCTTACTAACATGACAATATATCTATCTGTATTTACCTGGTAGTTTAATAATGCTCTTGTGAATTACATTCACTACTTCACCATCTCGATTCCTCATAGTTATTTCTATCATGCTTCCATTCTCAATATTGGAGACATTCACAAACTCCAAGAAGCACATGGTGCTGGTGATGACACTTCTTCTTTGGTTGTAATATAACTGGAAATTGGCATCTCTGCGAACACTTCGACCATTGATAAAAACAATAACTGTGTTCTCATTAGGAGAGTGTGTCTGGTAATGATAGTATATGCCATTATCCCCAATGTTGTTGATGACAGACATAGCCTCCACATCAAAGTAAAGTGCTGTTAATATGTTGAAGTTAATATGTGCAGCAGTACTTCTGTAGTGTTTATATATTTCTATAAAAAAATCACGAAGTACCAAGAGAAGGTAAACTTTTTAAAAGATGACGTTCCCACTTTAGTATATAAATAAATATATATATATACCTACCTTGTCGTCTAACTCCATGACCCTGACCTGAAACTTCCTCACTAGACAATACTATATTACATGCACTCAACACAGTCAATCCGTACCTATTATCATTGTCCTACATGTACGCATGTGCATCACATTACTAGCCAGTCTGTACATTGCTATTCATGAACTACCAATTCTGATTCAGTGGGCATCGCAACCAAAGAGGGCGATCCCCTTATTATCTATGTGTATACAGACTCCAAGGGCAACACGTTGAAGAGCCCATGAGGTTCCCCACCTATCAGAAAGAGGCGACCAAGAGAGGAGATAGACAGACCCCAATTGGATCACACCACTACGTAGGATGACAGAGATGAGATGCCCCTTCGATGATTGCGACTATGTCATACCCGACATTGACCCAGTACTGGCAGCTGCATTCATGTCAGCACACTCGATGACCCACAGGACTGGGCCTCCACAGACGGCCAGGTTGGAAAAGGTGAAAAGGCCAGACATCACATCAGCAGGCACCTCAGAAGACTGGACATACTTCTTCTGATCAAGGTGGGATGACTACGTCAGGGCCACCAAGCTAGTCGGACCGGACCTGGTCATGCAACTGCTAGAGTGCTGCGACAATCAGCTGCGCAGGGACCTCACCCGTAACACGGGTGGCACCCTGGCCGGAAAGACTGAGGACGAGGTATTCACCTCCATGAAGGCACTGGCAGTGAGGGAAGAGAACGCCATGGTCGCCCGAGTCTCCCTCCATAACATGAAACAGGATCGCGATGAGCCAATACGGGCATTCGGCGCACGACCTAGAGGACAGGCAAGTGTATGTAAATTCATGAAACCATGCAGTGGATGTGGGCACATTGTAGATTACTCTGAGGAGAACGTGGCAGACGTACTATGCAGGTGGCTCGCTGACACAGAGATACAAATTGACCTCCTCGGGGACGCCAACTAGGAGATGACAGTGGAACAAGCCCTACGTTTAGTAGAAGCTAAGGAGGCTGGGAAGAGGTCGGCATCGAGACTGTCCATCTCACAATCAGCCAAAGCACTGGGAAGCACATACAAGCGACAGAAGAAACCCCAGAACATGAAGTACACCCACCAAAGTAGGACATCTGCTCTTATTGCAGAGGAAAAGGCCATGGCAGGGGCACCCCAACCCGAATAAGGTGATCAAAGTGCCCAGCATTCGGGTCAAAATGCACTGGTTGTGGAAGAGACCACCACACTGAGAGGATGTGCAGGAGCGATAGCAAACAACACACCACGCAGTTCGAGAGCGCCCTGTTCAACGAGGTATGCAACCTAACAACATCCGACCCCAACAAAGCCAAAACCCTGGACCACCTTGTATATAACCAGTCCACGAAGTCATGGATAGAGAGGAGATCAAAGCCTCAGCCGTACATCTGGCTCAACATCGACCTCAACAAGGACGACTACCGCCACCTAGGACACACCCCAACAAAAAGACCTCCATGATACAGGTTGCCAGAGCTGCCTTGCTGGCACAAACATCCTCCACAAGCTCGGCCTGACCACAGAGGACCTCATACCAGTGAACCTACGCATGCATACTGCCAACAACAGCAACCTGCGAATCCTAGGAGCCACAATCCTGAGACTATCCGACACCATATCAGGGAGCACCACAAGACAAATGGTATACGTGACCCACAATGTGAGCAAGGTCTTGCTCAGCCAGGAAGTATGCACCAACCTAGGGATCATCAACCAGTCTTTCCCCCAAACAGGAATCACAAGGATCTTGGATTCAGGCACCACAACAAAGGCAGGGGCCACGCCACCCATCCACTGGACGACCACACCCAACCGACCATGCCAGTGCCCGAGAAGATCACCACCACACATCCCGACCTCACTACCACTTCCGGCTGCAGAAGAAAACAGAGGCAAACTAGAGGAATCCCTGAGAATCTTGTATCGCTCAAGTGAGTTTAACACCTGCGAACACCAGCCACTCCCTCTCATGACTGGCCAACCCCTGCGGCTAAGGATCGACCCCCTCGCAACACCAACTTCCCACCACAACCTAATCCCTGTCCCCCTCCACTGGCAAGATGAAGTGAAGGCTGGACTGGACAGGGACGCCTGGCGTCCTCGAAAAAGTTCCCATTGGAACCCCAGTTACATGTGCCACAGGATGGTAATCTGCCCCAAAAAGAATGGCTCCCTTCGTCGAACCATTGACTTCCAGGCCCTCAATCAACACACCACAAGGGAGACACACCACACCCAATCTCCATTTCACCAGGCAAGATCAGTAACAATGAAATATTTGATGCCTGGAATGGCTACCACTCCGTACCACTCCTCAAGGACGACACACACTTCACCTCCTTCATTACACCATGGGGGAGATACCGCTACTGCACTCACCAAAACCACACCAATGATGCCAACACCCACTAAAACCAAAGACCGAACCCACTCGGACCACAACCCGACAGGAAACCCCAAAACCACACCGATAATGCCAACGCCCACTAAAACCAAAGACCAAACCCACTCGGACCACATCCCGACAGGAAACCTCCCAACACCTATCACACTCATGGACACCACGCCCACCATTGCCACCCCTGGAACAAACCGGACCCTGAACCAGGATACAACCCCCAAAGAAGCCACGGTCGCCCAGCCTAGGAGACTCCACTACACCCAGACAGCCACCCCCGACCCTGGACTTAGAAGATCAAAAGAGAACCCATCGGAAACCAGACTACTACTACTCTGGAATATACTAACTACTCAGTCTCCAACCATACTGGCCAAAGACTTGGGGGGAGATAGACAATACTATACTACATGCACTCGCACACAGTCGATCCGTACCTATTATCATTGTCCTACATGTACACATGCGCATCACGTTACTAGCCAGTCTGTATACACATTGCTATTCGTGAACTACCAATTCTGATTCAGTGGCATCACGACCAAAGAGGGCGATCCCCTTATTATCTACTCATCATGACAGGAGTTTTTTTTAAATGTAACAATGAAAAGAATATGGAAACCTGTACACATATATGTACACTTCCCCTTGATTGTTGCTCTTCTCATATATCTTCAAGCCAACATTGATCATTCCATGCTACTATGTGCCTTGTATAAAATAGTCTGCTCCCTGGATTTGACCACACATGCCCGCTTCATTAAATCTAGCGGATTGAAATCCACATGCACTTTATCACATGATATCTTTATAATACACACCACAGCGTCTCTAATTAATCTGTGAACAGAATGGTTGAGAGACATCAACATGTGGGAAAATCCCTCATATGGCCTTATGTTTAGGACATGCAGCTCGGAAGTTCTTGCAATATTATATTTGTCCACCATTTTTAACTTGAACATCAGTCAAAAAAATTCTTCCTTCTCTATCATTACAAAATAGTCTGAAATTTGACTTCTAATTTGCTAGGCTGAGCCAACAAAAAAATGAAAGAAAATGGAAATAAACACTAAGGTTTGCTTATGCCATCACTGATCATCTCTTTTAGGCCTTAATACTATTTGTGTAAGCTCTTTAGCTGAGAAACTTTGCAGAGCTCTCTTTGCATATGCTAAGCTACTCAGAATATCTTAATTCTTGAAGAAAGGATGCACTTCTGGATGAATTTCTTTGCCGTTTGTTTTGTATTAGGGATAGTGACATAGCAATGCACACTCTAGCACTTGTTTTATTTTCTCAGTGTAGCTTATTCTTATACTGAAGGACAACATATGGTTTTATTGATATACAATTATTGATATAGAAAAGAATATTTCTAAAAAAAAGTTCTATTTAAACCACAACCTGCAGAAAGTCAATGGGAATCCCTTTCTTTCTTGGAAAAGACAGTGTGAAATCTCTCACGTGCAGACAAGGAGTATGAATGGAGTGCTGTTGCTGCACATGCATTTAGACTTTATGCAGTAGAAATAGTGCGTATTATTTTCCAGGGGGAATACCTAATGAACCCAAATTTGAAAAAAATGCTGGCATGTTCTCTGCTATACAACTGCACTGAGTGAATGTGATGGGTGGGTGGCCACCCAAAGATCTTGCTCATTTTGGATACCATATCCCCCACAACACAACTGTCAAGGTGAAGAGCAGCACTATAACAGTTGAAGCGTCTCAAAGCTTTTGTTCCAATCTCCACTATTCTATACCATGAAATATATAGCACTTCACCTCATCACTTTCAAGTGAACATATATTATAATTAGATATTAAAGACACACACATGAGAACTTGGGCAATAAATTGTCCTGAAGTCTTGCCTTACTATTCCGTCAATAACAGCAATCACTTTCCTTGACTTAAGAATGCTATTACAGAGGTGGCCCACTCCAGCATCAAACTGTTCTCAAGCACTTCAAGCTGGCAGTAGAACGAGTGTGTCCCTCTATGAACAGACCAGAGGAACCCCAACACATTGTTATCTAGCCTTTGGGGTTTGTGGTTGGACCTTGTGACTAAACAAGAACCTCAAATAAACCACTACATATTCCGAATAACCGCATCATTGTCAAATCCAGTTCCATTCCCCTTGCATCAATTTGAACAGAACTTTACCTCCAATTTCATTGCTGGGTAGCTACTCCATGTAAAAGGGATGAGTGGAACTTCCAGTTTGACTAGCTCTTGTTGCAAGCATATATGGTAGTGTTAGTGACATTGATGAAGTGGCAGTATTGCTCTGTGTTAGGAAGCCGAGTCTAACCTTACATCCTGAACAAAATACATGTTGCTTACACAGATACTGTACAAGTGTCCTCACAAACTACAGGCTCCTTTTTTAACATGGTGGGGTTCCCCAGGGGAAACCCTCAAGCTGGATGCAGTATTTCATAGAACAATGACTCATGTGTGTTGCAAATGGTATGGACCACTTTTCAGCATAAAGTGTGCATGCGCATTATACATACATGATTGAAGATTACCTCTAGCTATAGCCCTAGCTCTGAGTTTTATTTGCTTGCTGGTTAGTTGTTAGCATAGTGGTCGCTGCATTAGCTCTGCTGTTGTCATCCGAAGAAATCCTGTATTAAAACTGCCTGGCCTCCATTTAAGCAGAATGCCTCCTCCACTGGCCTTCAGCCCTCCACAAAAGCCACTGCATTTCCACCTCTATCCTTGCCTCTGACCTTAATTCCTTGTGAGCTTCAGGGCTCCGGTGAGCTTGGATCCAATTCAACCCAGTGTGAAGCTTCAATGGAGATACCTTTCTTTGTTTCCCACCATTTATCCCCATCCCATGGTCCAATCTTTTTCTGCTCACTTGCAGTTATCCTATGAAAGATCTATAACACTCTACCAAGTCCAAGAATCTGCTACGGTAGCTTGAGCCAGTCTTGTGGTTGAAGTCTTCAGTGCCATCACTGTTGACCCCTCTGCCCTGGCCTCCTAGATAGCGTTTTTGGTGTTACCTCGGTGCATCATTTTGAATTGGGGGAGATGCTCTAGCCTTGATCATTCTTGACAGCAGCAGAGAAGCCATAAGAGAGAATCAGGCATGGGGATTAGAAGGTAAGTAGTTGGCAAGAACAAAGTACCAGGAAACTGGCAAGACTTCTTGCATGATGAAATTAACAAGCAAGAGCTGTTGAAATTTTTCTCACACAAATTCCGAGTCTTTTGATTATCTCAAGGGCAGCGATGTCTTTGTTTATCTGTTGTTAATGTTCTTGTCAAGGGGTCCAGGCACGACATATTACCAAGTAATAATGAAGAAGCCAACACCAGGCTGGTAGTTCACTTGGTAGAGAGGCTTATGGGCAAAGTACTTTCTTGGTACACACTTTAGATACTGATGCTGTCGTTATCGTTATGGGAAAGTTCTATCACTTACTTACCTTAAATCCTCCTGTTAGGGTTTGGGTGGTATTTGGTACAGGAGAAACCTTCACATACTTGCACGTCAATTCCATCTGCCATGTTCTAGAACAGAATGAGTCTTTGGCCCTGCCCATTGTTCCATATTTTCACTGACTGTAATAGCACAGGATTTTTGGGGGGTGTTGGAGGGAAGTTGGCACGGGATGAGTTGGAGGTCTTATCCTGATGTAACAAAGCTCTCACTGAAATGGCACTAAAGCCTTACATCCACTTGCACACCGACTCATTATCTCCATCTTTTGGAACGCTTCACAGTTGTTCTAACTGGGCAATGTTAATGAAGCAAGAATGGAGATATTCTGCCATAGAAACTAAGACAATGGAAAGAATTCCACCAACACAAGGGGCTCTTTTACAGCATTCAACGATAAATTATATCACATCAAGCCGGTGTTGGACAACAAGTGAATTGGAAAAGTCCACTTCAGAGGGTCACGGCTGGAATTGGGATGACAAAATTCTATCTTGGACTCCTGTATGGACCCCCATTTGCTAGCAAAGCATGTGCAGAACTTATAAAGTGTGGATGTAAGAGTGAGAATGGGTGTGGTGCCAGATGTGTCACTAACTGGACATGTGTTAAGGTGCACGCCCCCTAACTGCCATGCTGTGGACTGACACTCTCACTATGTTTGACTTATGTCCACAACTAATGAGACCGGGGAATAGATAATAGGTTCATTGGCAACACAGGTTACAAGAATCAACTAAGACAGAAGTGGTTATCCAGAGGGAGGCTGACCTTAAAATAGCCTGGCTTTCCTCCAATAAACATTATCATAAGAGTGTGGTTAAAGACTACATGCGTGATAAGTGCATGCTTTAAAGTGTGCATGTGATTGTTAAGGCGTAGGTCTCCACCAGTTGTCATGTCACCCGAAGGTATAGAGTGGAACAACTGTGATAGTTATTTATTGTCTTGAATAACACAATTAATTTTTTTTGTATACCTGATTTGTGAGTGTGGGGTTCAGCAAAAATATGATTCTTAGGATCGAAGGTAACTCCCCAAATGATTTTGTGCCTTTGTCCGGTCTGTCCCTATCATTTCACTATGCCACCTCATTAAGTGGCTTGGAGCTCTTTAACCTGAAGCACTTCTACAGGCTTGCTGGCTAACAGAGAAATAAAAAGAGAGCGACTTTTACAAGCTTGTAACTCATTCTATGATAAGGGCAATTAGCACATGGCACCACCAGAACATGTGACCTCCTAGGTTCTATGGTCATATAAGCTGGACCTAGCACATGCTGGTTGATATAGCACATTTTTGGCCTTTATCAGTTGCCATGGATATTGCTAGGTTTTTGAGGTTTTGAGAACCCTTTTTGGATGCCTAAATATCCACACAATAATTCATTTGAATAACCGTGCCTAAGAGTTAAGTAATAATATTTTTAAACTGTGTAAGCAAAAGAATCTCATGTTGGCATTAATAAGACCATTGCAATAATTTCCAGAATTACGGTATATATAACAACAAAAAAGTATTGTTATATAGCAAGGTACCACAAATAATAATCGAAAAAAGATTTGTAATAAGATTTCAATATAATCGTTGTGTTTCAGAAAAATAAACCATTTCAGATATCAATGTCAGAATACAATCCAAGTTTCAAAAGTTTCAACGTTGGTTGTTCTTGTTCTCAAAGAACATGAAGTCCTGGAAAAATGGAAGGTGGTACACACAGCTTGCATTAAATAAATAAATTTCAGGTATGTATATACATACATACATAGGACAATACTAAGTGGGTTCTAGGATACCTGTGGCAATTACATGCATCTAAAGAGTAAATGTACAGTGTGACACTAAAATATCTTGAAATCTGCATCACCAGTTTTAGTCCTTCCATGCAGATGGTCCAAGCTATAATAATTGTTTCTTGGAATAGTAATTATCAAGTATCACTCTAGCTCTACTAAATGACATTTCGTGTCACAATTTTAAAAAAAGCAGAGATTTTTTAGTTGCTAAATTTTCTGGGGGTTCTACGCAGCTTCCTATTGATTGATAAACATTCTCCCTGTCACTATATCCTTACTTGTACGAAACACCACAAAACTCACTATGTGTTTCCTAAGTAATCACGGTATATACATGCTCTGGTGGATTATTAATTCTCCTGCAAATCTCAGAATGAAGAAACCAAGTGAAAATCCTCTGCCCACCCATGCTGCACTTTAAGAAGCACTGACATGGCTATCTGCATAAAATGCTTTCTCATGAGATGCTTTAGGTAGAGCAGTAAGCCAAAATTATAGTCATGGACTGACTTCTGCTATCTAATTTGTTCCATTTATTTTCACAGAAAAAGGAAAGAATTCACTGATTAAAACAACAACTGTTATTGTTATTATTGTTGTTGTCTGGGAAACTTACAATGAGAAAACAGGCACCCAACAGTGTAGCCTTGACCTTCACATCCAAGTCCATAGGAACTGCACACACACAAACATACACACAAATATGACCTCTCAGTACTGTACCTCAGAAGTGTATATTAATTAAAGCATAATTATAAACAATTCATCATTTACAAGCACAAACTCGTATCAAGCAGTGTTCTCTAAAAAAGTATATTATAAATGAGCGTTGAATACTGGATTATCTTTTACTGCACATGGCCTGCTTATATACAGTATAAAAAAATTTAAAAGCAAACCCCTCCCCTCCCCCCCCCCCCCCCCCCCCCCCAAAAAGAATAGCTTTCTTTGCTGAAGTTTTATTGTCATAGTGCAAGATAACTCCGCATAATTTTTGTTTGCTTAGATTCCTCTACCAGTTACATGTTGTATTTGTATTGTAATGATGACATGAACTTCCCTAATACAGATGCAGTATACTACGTGTTCTAGAACAAAAGCAATTAAAATGATACAAAAATATTTGCACAACTCCTCTGATAGACCTAATGCTTTTTGTACCAGCATCTTGTATAGATTCCATATTTTGTGGTTCGTGACTGAAGCCATCATATGTTATGTTCAGTATAAGTGAAGGGCTTAATCTCCAATTGATATACACAGTCAGTAAAGAGCGATTGGATTTTTTTAGTATTTGTTCAAATTCTCAAGCCTTAATACAATCGATGATATATATAATATAGAAGCTAACAGTTTTATTGCTATTTAACACAATGTAAAATACCATAAACTCAGGTTGTTTAGTGCCCTACAACCTGCACAAGAAAACAGGCACTTAACTGAGAATAGGCACTTATCTTTCCATAATTTTTTTACTGAAAACTGAGGTTCTAATCTCATCGAAGCATGAGCTAATTTCTTGAACCAGACAAGAAAGACCAAGTCGCTTGAGGCAGGTAACAAAGGGAAGGAACTAGTGATGGCCTTGCAACCTTGCAAGCATACTTTGCTGAATGTTCGCTATCTGGACATTGTTTTTGGTGAAAAGCACCTTTTAGTGGATGATTCTTTGTAGGCTCGCTATTGGCATCCTTTACACAGCCAAAAGCAATCGCAGGATGTCGGAAAGTGTTTTGAAACTTCTTTATATGCTGTGGAGAAGTTTCCTGCACTAAAAGAAGACAAATAAGAGCAAGAAGGTCACCGGAAAATCTAAATAATAGATGTGCTCATACTAGTAAACTTCTTTCCTCAATGTTCTATTGACTAGGTGGTGCAGCTAATATGCATGCACATACTTAACTGGTACTTTTTCACAGACATCGAGACCAGCGCTTCACAGAGAAATACCATAGGATACCTAACAAAGATGGTTTGAAATGACAACGAAATGGGCGCTAAACCAATTGCCGACACAAGCACCATGTGGCACTGTAGGTATTGTCAATCAAAAAAAACATGCATGTCATTGCTAAAATTTTATAACATAAAATACTTATTACCTGCTCTACCTATTTTAAGTAATTACTATCTTGTTACAAAGGGGGAAAAAATCTTGAAACATAGATTGTTCACAGTTTTGACAAGGTCTAATGAAGTCATTTTTCTAGTGACAGGCGGTACTTTTGACTCATGACTCCAGCGAGGAAGAAGATTTTGGTATCCATGCTTACCTGGGTGAGCCTTCTTACAAATGTGAAACTCTACAAATGTGAAACCTTGGCAACAAGAGTCTAAACTGTTTGGGGGAGCTAAGCAATACAGCAGAAAGTGAGAGCTTGTTCTTTGACAAGGAAGGCATGAATGAAAAAGGATTCTCAGGTTTGTGAATAAAATATAGCAGTACTATTAATCTGTTAGTTGTCCAAAGGGCAGTGACTATTTTCCCCTGAGTAACACACGGGGAATAACTATAGCTAGCTTCCCAGTAACATCAGTTGAATTTATAGACTTGATGATGGATGCTGCTGCTGAGAACTAGCCTCTCTTTTGCTTCCTTGCTCTCCATCTCCTCCCACAACAAAATTATAACATATCATAATATTATATTATATATATGTAAAAATTGATTCAAACAATGCCTGTTGATAAATAAGAAGAACCATATTCACAGTATAAAGAGTAAAGCTGGTTTATGTTTTATGTTTTGTTGAAAAAGGACAGAAATCATGTAAACCCAAATATTCAAAAACATATATACAATGTTATGTTGAACCTATTCAAATATTGAAAGTAGTAATAAGCTTCCTTTGTCTTCAATACCTTAGCTACTTATAGCCAAATAGTTTCCAAACAACAACCAAAAAACAAATAATAATTGCTGAATGTTGTAAGTAATAGAAACTGCAATATATGCAAAAATATAAAAGATAATGATATTCATATTTCATGGTCAGAATGTTGTCACAAAAATTTGACCACAATGTTTATCAAGCCATCCCCCATCCCATAATATATGTTTGCTAGGGACTTGAGTGAATTTCTGACTTGGTAATTGAGGGTTTCTTTCAGAGGGCGATATGGAACAAATTTGACGAAGTTAAATGGCATATACCAAGGAAGTTACAGAACAAGTCTTCTCTTCTTTCTATTCCATACATTTGCAATGTTATCTACCATCAGATAATGTTTGTGGTGGTTCTATTATATTTTCATTAAATAAGAAAGGCTTTCATCCAGTCCCATTTCTCAATTTGGTTTTAATTTTCTTAATCTTTGGAAATCTTCATTCAACAGACGCAGTGCCAAAGGAATTGATAGTGGCCAAAGTGTTTAATTTGGTAAATATTGTTACGAGCATTTCACTGCTGGTCACCAGTTCTTGCAAATGTGATGCAAAATCTTCCATTCTGTGTGAATTTGATCTAAATAATTAAATTAAGTAACCTCTATAGTGTAAGCCATAAAAAATCCTACATGATCAGCAAATCTAACATTCCAGACGACTGCCTGTATTGGTGCCATTATCTCCCCTACTATATATATACATTCGACTCTCAATAAAAACCCTATTCAAATTATCTTCCTCCCGAAGGTCCTGCTTCATCTCTTTGAAAATTACTCTAATGTTGAACTTCCTGCAGACCATTCTGATGTCTTCAATTATCCCAGTCATATAAGGATTTACTACCATAGGATCTCAGACTCCTGACTACCTGTATTGGTGCCATTATGTCCCCTACTACATTCAACTCTCAATAAAAACCTTATTCAAATGATCTTCCTCTCGAAGCACCTTCGTCTGTTTGAAAATTACTCTGATGTTGAACTTCCTGCAGACCCTTCTGATGTCTTCACTTATCCCAGTCATGTACGGATTTACTACCATAGGATCTCTGACTCCTGACTTCCTGTATTGGTGCCATTATGTCCCCTACTACATTCGACTCTCAATAAAAACCCTATTCAAATTATCTTCTTCCCGAAGGTCTTGCTTCTTCTCTTTGAAAATTACTCTAATGTTGAATTTCCTGCAGACACTTCTGATGTCTTCACTCAACTCTGCTATATAGGACCATAAAATCCTCCTTCTCAGACTCCTGACTGTCTGTATTGGAGCCCTATCTTCCTTTCTGCTTTTAGATGACCTGCAGAGGATTAAAAGCTTATGGATAATTACTCTCATTCAAAATATTCAATGATCCTTCTTCCTTCTGTAGGTCCTCCATCACATCACACTTTCCTGGCTACATCATAAAACCTTCTTACAACTCCTCTTCTGATGTGGATAGTGTATGGCATGACCTAATCAAAGTAACAGTTATGTCTTTGTGTGGGGTCTCTCTAAATTGTTGCAGTCATCATGCCAGCTTCCTTTCTGTGCAGGTGGGTCATGCAATGATCCGTCCACTTCATTTGTTCACTTCAAGTTCCATGGTAAGCATTATAGACGGCCTAATGTAGGTCAGATGGCCATATCCCCACTTCTTTACTGTACAACAGGTGTCATCCACATACCGTATTCACTCGAATATAAGTCGCACACTGAATAGAAGTCGCTCTGAAAGCCGCACTCCAAATGTAGCACACCAAGTTAATTACACCACCGCTCTTGCACACACGCAGTCGTTTATCATTAGCTTGTCTGCCGAGTTGATCAAGAAATCATTCTACACCACTGTGAAGGTGGACGGGTCTGAAATGCACGGCCTCAAAGACGATAAAGTAGCAGTTTTAGCTATCCCAGCAATTACACAAGCTACTTGCCAGCTGTTGGAAGGAAGTGACAGCGGTGGAGAAGATCCATTTGCTTCCCTGGACGAAGAGGATGAAGAACAGATCGAACATAACGAACTCATTGTAGATAACGATAGTGATTAGGAACTCTTGTGAGCCAACTACTACCTAGCTCAATGTTTGAAATGAAACAATCGCAACCGCAATGACTCAACAAAAAAAAATGCATCAGCACAATAGCGCAAGACTGGCTTGGCACTGCACAAGCGCATTGCTTGAAGTTCGCAAATTGATTTGGCTGAAATAAAGACAAGTCGCCACTTATATTCGAGTGAATAGTATCCCTTTCCGAATTTAGCTTCAGTGGTGATAGCTGTAAGTGCTAATTCCTCCATGAATTCCATGTAAAGGTTGGCTACTGTCGGCGAATTACACTTCTACAATCTACAACACTGATACTCCTGGTAACAGCTTGTACTGATGATCTGATAGAACGAATTCCCGCGATGCCAGATCACAATCTCCGTGAACTGACCTAATTAATACTCAGCAAAATGCTAACCCCTCTTCTTAGCTTCGGTTATGGTATATTTAACAATCAAGAGAATACAATACAATAGGACAAGTCAACTATTTAACTATATCAGTACAAGATAATAACTCAAATACCAAGTAAGCACACTCTTACACTCTATTTAGTCTCTCTACTAGATGTTCAGTTAATAAGGCTCTAAGTTCTCGATTGGCACTATTTGATAGGTTGCCGGCTCTCTGTCACTATTCCCTCTATTTGTTCTTTCTCCGACTGACTCGTTTCTCTCCTCTCCAGGTAATATCCAGGCCCTTTCGCTCAGAGTCCAGCTAATCAGATTGCTCCACCGAATCCATCAAAAGGGTGGTTCAAAATGGGGTGATTCGAAATGGGTTGATTTGACATGAGTCACTTTGTCTAGCTAATTAACCATTGTGGTTTTCTTGTTGGTTAGGTTAACAGGCTTGTGTTCATAAGGTGAGTTGTTATTAACAATATCTGTCAGATAGCTGTATTTCTGACAGCTACCATCGCAGATACTGGAGAGCCTATTGCTATACCTTCTTCCTACTAGTAGCATTTCCTTCTCAAGCTTTCAGCTTTCAACATACCAAAAATGACTTCCACCATCTCATCCATGAGAACATTGGTGAAAAGGCAGGAAACTGGTGGTGATTAGGAGGACCTGCAGGAAGTTCGAAATCAGAGTAGTTTTCAGATCAAAGGATTCCAGGAAACAACTAGTAGGGTGAAGGAATGCCAACTAGTATACACTCATGCATTGTGCACCATATCCCTTGCAGCTGTGGGAAGTACTACACAGGGGAGACCAACAAAAGACTGAAGTCCAGAATGTAAGAACACTAGAAGTGGTACTAAAGAAAGTCGCAATTGCTGAATATCCATGGGACACAGTTGCCCTGTCTAGTAGAAGGAAGCCGCCGCCATAGACCAGGTGAGGAGATTGGAGGAACTGGTAGTGGAAGAAGCATTCTACATCAACCCAGCACCGGATTGTTAATAGTGTTTGTGGGGTTAGCTCATCTGGCTGCTGGGTGGCTGCTCTCAAGAGCCTCAAGTTGAAGCCATGACCACCATAATATTTATAGGTAGTATAAATATGTAATATTACTTTCTGTGTTGAGGGTTGAGAGAGGGAATTTTATTTGAATTTTCGAATTTTCCCTCCTCTCTATTGCTATTATTACATTTCCCCCTTTCCACCCTTCATTTGCTGCCACATCTTGTCATGCATATTACACATGCCGCATTGTGGTTCTCATAGCTATAATCAACATCACATGAGTCTTAGCATCTCTTATTCCTGAGGAAGGCTAGAGTATCTAACTCACAGTGGCTTTTTAATGGTGATGTTGTTGATTTATTAATTCACTGCTGTTATCTGATTACAGTTATCTGATTACTTTTCTTGATAAACTGTTGTTGCTGATAAATTTCCTGGAAAAAATACAGATCAAATAGTTTTTCACCCTTTACCTGTGAAAACGTAGTCCGCTATCTTGGACATAAACATGCTAATACTGCAGCTAAATTCACTTACAAATCTGACAAATCTTTTGTTGCTCACATAGAGAAGGAGAGCAGAGTATTACCATCTGCATTAGTGCTGCACTTGCCATGCGGTTAGTGCAACTGTCAGAGGCCAAGGGTTTCTTCGGTAAATGACAAAAAGGCTCAATTGCACGAGGTCTTGACAAACAAGGCATTGGCCTCTTCTGCCTCACGGTTATTCAGACAGGTGAAATATACTACTTGTTACAGGATGAAGCTTCATTTCCACTTATTGATATTCAAGATCATCAAAATGGAGAACAGTTGCTATTTTAGATCTTACTTCCCTTAGCTCCCAGCTATGTATGGTAACCAAACTTGGTGGCTAAATAGAGTATGAATTAACCGATTAAACGCCGTAAGCGCCATATGGCGCGAGACCTTACATCCTTCGCCACACAAAAATATATAAAATGAACCGTTACGAGCTAACAGCCCTGGTTGGGTTCTGCACATGCCTAGTAGACTAGAGAACGTCACAAAAACGATTATTTCCGGTTGATGCATCGTGCAACAAAAATCCTGCGGTTGAACGCCATTTTTGTTGGTCGAGCTTTTTTTTTTTTACTGCTCAAAGATGCTCTCCTGTGAGGACGTTATTTCTCAACTTTTAGCCGACGATTCTGGCGATTCTGGGTCAGATTCATTTGGGGAAGAAGGTGAAGACATCTATGCATACCGAGGAAACACTCTGAATCCAGTTGCTCTAAGAGAAGAGGCGCGCTTGGATGGACTTCTCGATTGTAAGTTTCTTCTAACCTTAGCGCTTCATAGCCTTTGTTTACCATAGTCAACTGAGAGTGTACTATTGCCAAATACTAGCTTATTCTGTTGGTATTCCAAATTCAGACAGGATAGTTATAGAAAAAAAGTTATAGCTAATAAGAGTGTAGGTTGGAGTTGTTGATTTTCATTTGAATTTGAATTTTCAAATGTTGACCACAAACTTGATATATATATATATATCTTGTTTTTCCCACCCTCCCCACTACTTTTCCTACAGCATCAGATGATGAGAGTGGAGATGAGGCATCTATGACTCCTTTTGTTACATTGGAGGATGAGGAAGCCTTGCCTGAAGTCTCTACAGGGCATGGGAACACGACTGGTGCTGGAGTTGTGCGAGGGAGAGGCGGGCGAGGGAGTACTGGCCGAGGGAGAGGCGGGCGAGGGACTACTGGCCAAGGGGGAAGCAGCTCAAGTGGTAGTGGAGTCGTAAGTGTTGCTAGTGGTCCTCCAAAAGGTACTGGTAGTAGGCGGGCCAGTGGTTATAGGCGTGTGCGAGCATCTGGCACTGGTTCTGTCCGAGCATCTGGCACTGGTTCTGCCCAGGCATCTGGCACTGGTTCTAGGCTAACTGAGGTCACAGGTAAGTGGGAAATAAAGGAGCCAACTCCTTTGAAATTGGACTATACAGCAACAGCTGGTCCAACTTCTTCATTGCTTGGTGCATCAAGTACATTTTTAGATGCATTTTACCTTTTTTTTACTCTTGAAGTGTGGGAACTCCTAGTAGCAGAGACGAACAGTTACATTTCTAGGATGGCTAGTCTCTCCAGGCCATGGGTAGATACTAATATAGAGGAAATGAAAGCTTTTGTAGGAATGTTGATAATAATGGGAGTTTCCACACTTCCATACTTAGAATTGTACTGGTCCACTAATCACTCGGATTTGTCTGGATCTTTGGTTCGTAAAGTAATGCCTAGGACTCGGTTTTTGGAGCTAATGCGTTATGTACATGTAAATTCTATTGATGGTTTGTTGGTTACAAATTTGATAGAAGCTTGTTTATTGAATTCATTTATTTTGTTTTCTTCTGTCCGAGCTCCAATATCAGTAAGGAAGGGTAATTATCTAGAAGCTAGGATTGTTCTAGCTAAATCTTTGATTGGTTCTTTCTCTTCTCGGCAGCGTGCAGGTCAACGTTGTAGTCAGGCAAATAGTCAGCTAGATCGCCTCAATTTAAAACTAGGTCATTTCCCACAGTGCTGTGCAAAGAAGCGCTGTGTAGTTTGCATTAGTAAAGGTTACAGGCATGAGGCAAGGTCCCAGTGTTGTTTTTGTAAGGTTCCTTTGTGTGGTGGATCAACAGGCCGTGACTGTTTTCGTAATACCATACCTTGGTGGACTATCAGTAATGTTTATGCACCCCCTGCTCCTTTCTGTGCTTCTCTCTTGTTCCCTGCTCCTTCGTCTACTTCTCTCTTGTTCCCTGCTCCTTCGTCTACTTCTCTCGTTCCCTGTCCCTTCGTCTACTTCTCTCGTCTCTCCAGTATTCAAGTGTTATTCTTATCCTGGTATCTCATGTTTGTGTAGAATAAAAACATGGTGAAATATCATGCCGGAGACCAAGCAAGCTATACCCAAGACTGAGCAAGTTCTACTCTACCCATGACAGCAAGACCGGAGCTCTACCCAAGACACTCCCTTACATAATTGTGTTTTATATTATGGTTTTATTCTAGTATGTGTTAGCATTTTCACTCTCTTATAATATTTTTTTTGTATTATTATGTGTTAGCATTTTGATGGGGAAAACAATCCACTGGCTTTGCAGCTGGTAGAGGGTTTGTAAATAGATGCTCCATCTTGTGTTGGCATTATAATGTGTGTATAATAGTGTGAAAATATGAAAATATTCACCCCCAAGAAGATGACATGGTTTTATAATGCTGGTTAGTTCTGCCGAGTTGGTGAGGAAGACTCGATTTTTTTACAGGAAGTAGAGCTATCATGTGGCTGAATATGACCCAAGTTTCATGGGTGGAGTCCCTGCAGAACGGAAGATATAAAAATAATAAGTAAAATACCTCGTTAATTCATGAATAATTTGCCCGCGGGTACTAGGAATACGGCGTGCAATCGGTTAAGCATCTAATAACATGAAAATTTTATGCTCATTGACTGCTTTATATAAGTTTGAGAACAGAGCTACTTATGGCACTTGTGATGGTGAAAGGCCATTAAATTTTGACTCTGAATAGAATCCCGGTCTACAGTATATCTACAATAATAGTTGCACTTCTCATAACTCGCTACTTACACTGGATTCCAAAGTTGTCAGCATCTGTGAAGTACTCCTTGGCAAGACCAGACCACTGCTTGGTGATCTTGCCAACCTCTTGGGTTCCGTCAGCCGACAAGACCTGCAAATAAAAAGTAAAAGATGAAGGGGAAAATAAAAAAATACCATAAGGGCTGGAATCTTTGAGGTTTATATTTTCGTTGACATTTTGAATAAAAATTTAGCTAAATGTTTTCTGAGCATGCAAGGTGGAAAATGAACTTGAGCCTGGATGACTAACTTGATATAATATACTGAGAAGACTTACTCCTGTGGCAGAGCTGCTTTAATCATCACACAATTTGTTATCCATGAAATATTATAATCCCAAATTTTTAGAGTTTTTTTAAAACAAAATTTAGAAGATTCTGGTCCTTATATATATATATACACATAATTATATGACTGGAAGATGAGAAAGTCAACAACAGGTGGGGAAGAAAAGAGAGAAGTTGGAGTGGGTACACTATTATATTTCTCCTTTACCTGAAACTCAATGTCACACCAACGGCAAGTCCAGCAAGGACCTTTGATCTTGAGGATGGTATCGCCATCGGCATTCTCGATGGAGAACCATGGGTAGATGAAGGTGCAGTCCTGCTTGATGTACCCAATGGTGGTGCCAAGTGGAGACTGAACCTCCATTGTCTGCAGGCAGCAGAAGCAGCACCAGCCGGAGCAGCGATAAGGCCTCACCAGGTGGATCACCTGCATGCCAATCAAGTAGTGTGTTAATTACCAGTTGATGACACTGAGTTCCTCTCTGTGGGTATCACTTTAATAAAAGTCTCCATGTACACACACTATAATAGACAATAGATGAACTCTATAGGTTAGAGATGCATGTGAGATTATTTGTCTGAGCCACCTAATGCAGTTCCATGTGTACTTCCAGAGATTATAACGGATTTTCCCTACAGTATGGATTCAGTTTCAGCTAACTGTGCATGTGTTACAAAATAATGTAATGATAGAATTTTTTTTGCATGCCACAGCACTACTGAATTGAGAGGCAAGCTCCTTGACTATATTAACTGGACTTCCTAATGGTACAATTGATCTGGATCAATATTTCTGTAGAGCCAGACACAGCACTTTTGTTTAGTTAGCTGTGCTTAATCTTACTGTGTGTGACTGCACTAGTTTGGTTAGGACTAATAGAGAATAGCTGGGCCCTACGGGTGACCTGGTTAAAAGAACTAATATATAGGGAATAGCGGGGCCCACTTCGGGTTACAGTGACTATGAGTG
This sequence comes from Cladorhizidae sp. MBARI D1340-BT2, assembly GCA_028752905.1. Classification (NCBI taxonomy): domain Eukaryota; kingdom Metazoa; phylum Porifera; class Demospongiae; order Poecilosclerida; family Cladorhizidae; species Cladorhizidae sp. MBARI D1340-BT2. Next base: position 35,786,499 of record JAQNBH010000006.1, on the reverse strand, counting down.
AGTGATATGACTCGCTCTAAATCCTCCTCATAACTGAAGTAAATTAAATCTTCCCTTGTTAAATCTACCTCACCACCTAGCCCTGAGAAGCTTCCAGACACTTTGGTTATATGAGCCCAAGACGCCGTAATTTGCTCTATTTGCTTCGTGGGTAAGTCATATGTCAACATTTTTGAAAAGCAGGTAGCTGACAGGAAATAATAATGATGCTGAACCATCTATCACAAACCTGGTGTGGTAACTGAATGGACAAACATGTATACATGTACATCTATGTAATAATTATATACTTTGCCCTGTGTCATGCACTGTGCAGCACAGGGCAGGACAATTAGTGTATACATCTGCAAGAAACAAAATAATGGACATAAGATAGGCACGGTGGAACAAACAGGACATCATACATACATAAAATATTTGCCAAAGCGATTCCTAATGGTCCATTGGTATAGTCAACTTTCATTGTGAAGAAGACCCAGTACATTCTAGCCAGCAACCATTGATACATTGAGCATAACTCATTTCTTCATGATTACAAACACATTACAATGTACCTCTTTCTGCGTGTTGTCCATGATGGTCATCTCAAATGGCCGCAAGGGGCCACAATACTGCCTTGCTAAACAGTTTGAATCTAGCACAGTGAGGAGGATGGATGAGTCATACAAGATACTGTTCATATATCGAGTCAACATTAAACCCAAAGATATGACTTAAATCCTGGTTCAAAAAAATTATTTATAGCTATAATTTTTTTCTGGGCTTAGAATACAAATAAAATAAGCTGAAATTCGTATAAGAATTGACTCCATTAAGAAAAGCAAACAACCAGGAGTATATCCATTCTCAAGGCTGAAGCGATCAGAGTTGTTCCCAGCATGCATAGACCCTGTGCAGCTTTCCTCACAAAAATGCTTCCAGACGCAACACAAAAAAACGGTCGTAGTTGCGATGGTCAGCCTTAATTAAACCAAAAAAATTATAAGAAAAAAAGCCTGCAACTTTATATTTTTCCTACTTTTCTATTCACTATGCTTCTACACGGACCATAAATAGTAGAGCTACTGTAGCCACTCGATTTCTCACCATTACCTCATTGTCTTTAACTCCAGTCTTCCATGAATGTTGCAAGTTCATGTGTGCTTGGGTGCCTAATAAAGCCCTGCCTGGCCGGCTAATTTGTAGGTGTCTAGCTTCAATGCTGCAAACAGTTGTGCCAACCACCCAGGAGTATAGTATGTGAACAGATACAAAGTTGAAAAGGCAGGAACAAGAAACAAAACTTACTCTCTGCTGCAAAGTAGACCTGCTGGCCCAAGGTGTTGCGTACGATGTACTTGTTTTCTGTTTCAAACCCAGTCACCACTAATGTAGGTAAAAAATATGTGCACATACAGTCCAAGGCTCATGGTATTCCTCGCCCTGTCTCATGGTCTCCTGTAATCTACCAACTTTTCATCACACCATACAAATATGCTACACAATATGACAAGTGTTTTGGTCCCGATAACTGAATGTTCCACCTAGTAATCCATGGAAGCAGTGTTTCTCTCTCCTCTCTCTCTCTCTTGAGAATGAATCGTAATGTAGAACCTTTGCTGCCATAATTGTCTAGTTATGAGCATATTGTAGGGGCTGGGAGAAACATTCCCATGATATATATAGAGGAATATTTTTGAGGGGTTAAATATCCACAGTTGGTGATGAACAGAATATTCCAGGGGAAAGATGGGAATATTATTTTGATTATGTATAGAGCACAGTGGAAGCCACACAATGCTCTTCATTATATATCTAGAACTCAAGAATGAGCACTAAGCTACTTTTTTTTCCAACAGACTCTCAATGATTCTCGATAATCAACTAAGTTGCTCACACAAAGCTTCAGCTAGATTCTCTAGCCTTCATCAGGAATTCCTGATGAAGCATTGAGTGAGAACACTCAAGTTGAATATCAAGTAACTCATTGCATTGTTTACTCTACAAAAGTTAGTCATGTCATAGGTATATTGGAGTAAACCCCTTCATAAAGGGGTAGGCTATAGGCTCATTCAAGGAGGTGGTACTTTAGCCCTTTTTTCAACAGACCACCTTTAAATAAACACTAAACCAGTTTTTCACAGGAGGTGGTAACTATAGGTGGACATAGCAATGGGAGGGACCGAGTACATGTTTCTATGTTTTCTATATTTATAAATATAATATACTCTACAATGTTCATGTCTAATTTATGGTTTTTGCTTATAGCAAGACTTGCTTTTACATTAAATATTGCATAAAAATATGACTTGCCATTTTTTATTTATCAAATTCAAACTTTCTCTTCTCAAGTTGATTTTTTTCCAGGTACACAAAGCTTACGCATAAATTCAGGCTACATCCCACAGCTACTGTACATTACTATCAGGGAGTGCAATACATAGCACTCCTATAATAATATTTTTTAATGGCAGATGGCAACTACTTCCTCCCTCCCAAAAGCAACAGCAACACAAAACAACAACAAAACAAAAAAAACTACCTCATCTAAAACTCGTATCGGCAGCTTCTTAGCTACCTAAATGGTGTTTTTGCTGCTGATACCTCCAAGAGAGACTTCCAGCATGCCTTGAATCCTTCATTAAGGTAGTAAACTGGCAACTCTGAAATTCATCTTCAAGGATCTATGTTTCTATATCCTTTTTCTCCCTTACATAACTCGAGTACAAAAGTCCATTCACAGTGCCACAGGACTCCAAATGTTCCAATGCATATCTACACTCCAAATTTGTCTCTCAATTGTGGAAAGCAGTGGTCTACAGGGATCAGCCATGGGTTTGTATGACAAAATCCAGCTAATCTACCATGCTGTATTATAAGCAGAATGAAATCCAGATGCTCAGTTCTGCTGTTGGTTAGTGGAGCTCTCGTTCCTGGTCAACTGGTATCAGCAAGGAGGTTGTAGCTGATCTTCTACCCAAACACCTGCAGTTTGGTTGATGTCCTCCTGTGCAACTGTTATCAAGTCCTTGAAGGAGGCTGAGCCGGCCCTACATGGGTACAGTCCACAATAGCAACAGGATTTGGCGCGTGGCTGATATTTGTGTAGTAGACATCATGGTGTACATAGGTATAGCCACAATAGCACCAGACATGGGTATGTATAGTGTACAACAGCAATCAACACATTAGAATAAGTGTTTAAAAGCCCTGGAGACTGAAGCTCGGTCTTGGTGAGGTCCTCCACTCAAATATAATATATAATATATAGAAACAATTGAAACGAGAACATTTTTTTTATAAATAGATCACTATGCTGCATTGCCCTGTTAAAAAAGCAAGAAAACAAGCTGTACTCTTGTAGACCACTGACCTCCTGCATTGCAACCATGTACACCAACATTGTACTGCTTTAAAATGACTGGAATTTGTACATGACTTAAATGGTAAATGGTTGCTTGTGGTCTACATGGGTACAGTTAAGTTAATTTTATTTTTATGGTAAATCCCACTTAATTGTTTTTCTTTAAATAGAACATTTTTTGTTCTTGTGCATATCTAGACACGAGTAGCTGCAAGCAGTGGTACTCTACAGTACACTGCTGTACTATGCAATGTTGGTCCTTGTTAAGTCATGCTTGTGGTCTGTGGAGGTTGTTAAATGCTCTGCAAGGTCTAGCTGGTTGCTCAGAAGTTTGCATGGTAACATGGAGCAGCGTAGTATTTATATTTACATGAACAAAATGCCTTTAATTAAACACAAATAACAATAGTGCATTGATCGGTTAAAGAGGAAAGAAACAAGACTGTATCCAAGTTGAACACACCCAGTTATTACCATTCAAAATCCTACACCAATACAATGTAAAGGATCATCGAACTGGGTGTGGTCTTCATGGGTTCAGTCTTGTTACCTTTTAATAGGTGAATCCAATATTGTTTTGTGTTTAATTAAAGGCATTTTTGTCTTAGTTTCTAGTATTTCTCCTTCCCCCCTGTACTTTGTAGTTGAGCAGTGGAGGAATATACCAAGTGTGATGAGCTTCAGGGTCTTCAGGGATTTTTTAACACTTTTCCAACTTGTTTATTGTTGTGCACTACAGCAACCATGTCTTCTTGATACTTTTGACTGTACCAATATCAGCTACAGCCTCTTTTGGACTTGGTAGTTAAACTGCAGATGTTTTCAGTGGAACTGGGGTATGGGAGGGAAACTGCATAATATATTTGGCCCTTGTCTCAGATTTGCACATGAGGCACTTGTAAATCACTGAGTAATATTTGCATCATAAAAACCTTTATAATCACCTTCTCAATAATCAACTTCAAATTGTAAAAACGTTTGACTTGTAAATATTATTCTCCATTTAAGGGGGGAATAATGTCAAAAAAATTAACCTCGAAAATACCAATCATAACTTCCACCCACTACCCTCTATCAACATGTACCAAAATATATAGCTTAGAAGATAAGCTATTTAATGATGTATTTAACTTTTGTCATAGATATTTTTTATGCCAAAGTGTCAGCCAGTCCACAAATTAAAAATCCATTAATAATGCTAAGTGGCTGCTAGGTGGTTTATGGTAAGAGTACATGTAGTAGTTTCACCTAAACTATAATTGGTATGATAATGCACCACAGGAGAGTGGGCCCATACAAACCTCATGCAGATATGCTGGTCTATACCCAACACATTCTCATAACAGTGAAAATAAAATAATTTAGGTTAAAGAGCACACAATAAGCATTCTGGTGATATATAAATTATGGAGTTTGGGTGAGAAATTAGGGAGAAATTTGTGGAAATATGTGGAAATTCTTCTAATCTAATGCGACGCAATTCTTCTTCACACTTGCTGGGTTTCTAATGGAAATAGTGAGTACAAAAGCTGTCGTAACTGCATCATAGAATCTTCAAATGTTCTGAAACTTGGAATATGACTTCTATATGAGCAGATACACCATTTAAAATAGTTGTTAAAAAAGTGAAAGTTAGCATTTTGACATTATTCCCCTTAAAAGTATCCATAGCTACTCTGTAGAACTGATATCCCTGTTTGGAATATTCTCACTCTCTCCACTCAATTGATGCCTACGTTGCCTACTTTGCCTATGGTTTTGGTCAACATCAGCTATATATAGATAAGATCCTTCATTCAATACACTGCTCAGTTCAAACACATTCGATGCATTGCAGGTGAGCTAGCTTAATTTTGTCATTAAAAAATACTGCATTAATGTTAGCTTGATTGCATAGCAGATGACCAACTGGCTGACCTTACCAAATTATTCTGCAATCAAGAAACGTTGTGTGTATTGTGAGATTTCGAGTTTTGTAGTACTACAATTTCTATACATGGACCTATTGTATGCACAGGCTATGCCAGTGGGAAAACAGTGAAGATGAATTGCATGCACATTTTGTACATTTTGGGGAGTACTGGTTTACTAGCCTAGCAAAGTGTCATGGAAGGCATGCTGGGAAGACTTGGAGCTGTTAGTGGCCAAAACCATCATTTAAGCAGCCTGAGAGCTGCCAATGTTAGTATGAGCTTTTTGGGGGTGGGGGTTGGGGGGTGCCATTGACTATTTTTTTTAAAGTGTGTTAAACCAATACAGGGAGTATTAGTGCACTCCGTGCATTATCCAAGTAAGGTTAGTTCTAAACAGTTCTTCAATATCAATCGTGTTAAAACAGTAAACTAGTTGATGTTTACACACCTGCGAGTCTGAGAGATTCCCCCTCTCAGCTCCCATAGTGCCGCTCTGATGGTATTTGGATACGATTTTGGAGCAAGTTAGGTGGTGGATTGTCAGCAATGCTACAAAAAATCTGAACTCCCTCAATCTTCGTCATAAAATCGGTCCATTCCATCATGAAATAAAATCACTTTTCCACAATGGGGGGAGGATCCATCAAACCCGATCCCACCCTGGCGCCATCAGTTCAAGCACTGGAAATTCTGTGTTCTGTGTCAAGATGAAACACTGTAACCTTGACATATCCTGCAGCATCTAAAAGACCACATGCTAGTCCAGATTACAGGCAAATTGCTGACAATTTAATGGAGTTCAGTGAACTAGACAAGTTGGCCAAACATGTGCCTCTGAGAACAGCGAATGAAGTTCAAGTGATTGTCTCTCCATCGGCTCAGTGGCACGTATCATGCAGGAGCTAATGTAACAATTCCAAGTTATAGCAAGCATTAAAGGTAATGTTTGTGGAAGGGCATGGTCTCAGTATGAGAATGTCTGAGCTCCCCAATACAAGGCAGCTTTAATGGAGAGCACACATGATAATGCATCTGACATTTGGAGCAAGTTTCACCAATAGCAACACTTGAGTTAGAGCAGCGTGTTCACCAGGATGCAGAGATCCAAACCTGCGTGCTGGTGACATGATGACAATACAAGCCAAGTATGATATGAATGTTTGTTGTCTCCGTATAACAGTGTACGGCAGTACAAAAGGCTGCCTAACAAAGCAGTAGTACATATCATTTCAGCTGATATACTAGCTGGACTGGAATATACATTGAGGAAATTGCTAAATGAGAGGACAGAGAACCTGTATTCAAGTTGGCAGAGATCACCAACCTCTACACAATCAGAATGGAACAGCTCAGCATTGAGCAAGTCAATCAACTAGATTAAATTAACATATATTGGCATGATTGAGAACCTGAGTTATCCTAAGGCTAGGGACTAACCACCTTACAGATAACTGAGGTTCATCATAATATTTAAAAGCTAGGCCATGAATTTAATGCTGTCATTGAAGCCTCCCAAAAAAGGAAAAAAAAGAAAAACGGAAGAATGGATCTTGTCTTCACTCTCCTTGAGGTCACAGACAGTAGCTAGAAATTCCACACACTCTCTGACCAGCTACAAAGTACTCTGACATTTCAACTTGTACAGGACTTATTCTCATAGAAAGTATGGTTCTCTAAGTTGGTACAGCTATGGCCTTGCTCAACTCCTTCAGCAGTTCTCTTTTCCACTCTTTCCAGCTCTATACACAGATGATCTGGAGCAGACATCCTCCTTACAGAGCGGACACAGATGCCCATCACATGCACATGCACATACAATTAGCCTTGCAGATAATCTGAGTTTCCCGATGATTAGGATCCGGGTTGTACTGTAGGTTAGCCTCCTCTGAGAGGGGAAGTTCTGACACCCCAATCCATCCTGTACTCAACCAGCACAGAATGTCAAAGTAATCACTTCCACCTTTCCACAGTCTAAGGAACTCACTTCTCCAGTGCCTCATGCATCATAGGATGTGACACGATCTGAGCATTTGCAGGATGTGGCAAGAAACATCATGGGATGTTTGGAACATTTACGCAGAACAATTGCAATCCTGGGTCTGACGTCTGCATAAACCAAGAGAGATTTCTGTTGATGTCATGTCAAGATTCACCCTGCTACTCTGTGATTGCACAAGCGCTCGTATGTCAATGTGGGCTAAATGGAGTCCTTGAGCAGTAGGTAAATAGATGTACTTACCAGGTTGGATGTATTGGCTTGCTCCATTATATAGTGGAAAATGAAGGACAATTTGCACCACCAGCAGAAGGTATCCAATAGCTGTTATCAACTGACATCTGGAGAGTGAAAAAAATCTATTCCTTACAGGTCAGTGAGAATAACTGTCTTATCACAGTTATTAACTACTCTGGAGATTGACTGTGTAAACAGTTGTGAAAACTTCTGCAGACACTACGCCCTTGTACAAATGGAAAATGCATATTCTGCTGTGGATTAGCAAGTGTGGCAAATTCTGTACTACTGACACCTGATGATTTCACTAGCATAAGTAAGTGCAGCTGTCCTGGGATTTTCCCACTAAACTTTGCAGCTATGAAATATCTTCTTGGATAGATCCTAGCTTCTTAGACCTGCCAGTTTATGCCTTAGCAAAGCATTCAAGGTACACTGGAAGTGTTTTAGAGCTAATATTGCCATAACCATAGCTTAAACCACTGAGAAGCTGACCAAGTTCATTTAGCTGAATCATGAGCTCTGATTATTTTGTATATTTTGAGTGCCCATCATTTTGAGGAAAGACAAACCAACAGAGAGAGCTGCCATCTTCTCTGATAGATGCCACATTTTCTAGAATGGTCTTTGCCCTCCAATAGTATATGCCCTCAAATAGTGTTCATCCCATATGTCTAAACAATAATAGTGTTCGTTCGATATGAGGTCTGAAGAATAATAGTGTTCGTCCCATATGAGGTCTGAACAATAATAGTGTTAGTCCCATATGAGGTCTGAACAATAATAGCCTTCTCCCTTGAATTGTATTTGCAACATATACTCATCTCATCCATGCATAGATTTCAATTCCTAGCTGAAATCCGAGAAGATTAGATGGATGGCAGTGAAGATGGTGAAATTCACTGCCTAAAGCAGGAAGAAGTGGCAGCTGAAGCCACACAAATATACTAAGTTCACTTTCAAGCTGGAAGTCAAGAATGTCACGATTCCAGTCACACTTTCTCTGACCTTGATGATGACGATGAAGTTCTAGAAACTTATCAAAATACTAGTTGGTGACTAAGGACTTGCAAACTCTGTTCGGGCCTAGCGCCTATTTTCTCTCACTATATTCAATTTCTTTGTGCTAGCATTTGTTGGCATATTTTCTCTCACTATATTCAATTTCTTTGTGTTAGCATTTGTTGGCTCAAGCTCAACAGTGACCGGGAGGAACCATTATGCAAAGCTAAATGAGCTTGCGCATGCCTAGTCGAGGATCGCCTGATTCAGGATTAGTTGTGTATACCCTCCAATTGCATTCACGCTCGTTTAGTGTTTGCTCCATTAGGACACCTGAAATTATTTGAACCTGCAATAACCATTCAAGGAAATAAGATATTAAAATTGTAAAATTCAAGTTGATTATTGAGAAGGTCAGTTGTTATGTCAACTGTGAGTTCATTGTGGCTATAGTAGAGTAACTGATCATGCCAATTATGTACATGACCACCACAGATCATATATATGACAATGATAGATCATAATTGTATATCTAGTAGGCATAGAAAGAACTTCAGTTATTAGGTCTTTAAATTCTCTAGGTTTTTTAGTTTATTAATTAGTAGACAGAAAGCACATTGGAGTGATTTTGAAATAAAACAACTGAAGATGAATTCTGGGATATTAAGATGCTTTCAAAGTGAGCTTTTTCTGGAAAGTAGACATGCCCATATACACCATTTCATCGGACACCCTTTCCTGTCACCAATCATTCCTGTCACCAATCAGAGAGCAAAAGAGAATTCTGTTCTCCAAATGTCATGACCTAGCACACCGACACGACACCTCCACTCTCTTACTCATCCACACACAAAATATTATATGGTAATCCAACTCAAGCACACCAACTCAGCACTTACCCAATCAAACTATCGGAGTTGCTTTACTGAGATCCAAAGGCTCAATACCGTGGAGACCAATCAGCTATCAGGTAAAGTAGCTAGCTAAATCACCTCCATATGCACAGCAAATCTGGGAATGTATTTCTGATATATCTTTCCAATAAGGAAATATTGCCAATAGGCCTATCCTAGACTTTCATGGTTTAGGTAAATGTTTTCATTCGACATATAGCAGCTTATCACTTGGTATTGTTGAAAATCTAACTACAATTGTTATGCCTCCCTCAGCCAAAAAGGCAAAAGATTTTCTGTCTGCTTTGGTGCATGCCTTATCTATTTTCAAGCTTTCTGTTGTAAAATCCATTGAAGCATGGGTGGAATAAATGCAGTATCGGTCCCTTGGGTCTAAATCTTGCAGATATTATGCTTGTCATAAAATTGTAGCTATAATTGTTTTTATAAGATTAGTTCTCGCAAATCATGTCACTGCATATAGTCAAAAAAGCAACAACACAACAAAACACAATAGCTAAGACTTACATTCCAGGAGCTCAATCTGCTGGTGAACTAAAAGCTGGTCTATCTGGGTGAGATACTCTAACCCCGGGGGACATCCTGGCACATCCACAGGTACTGGCATAAGTGGAGGTGCAGAATAACCAGGAGGTCCAGGTTGTCCAGGTGGATCTACCAAAAGAACACACAAATAGGTAGCATAAATGGTACACACCCACTCATCCTCAAAACTAGACAGACCAGCCACTTACTCTGTAATTGCGGAGCGGCCATAACTTTATCTACTCTGGAACGGCCAAAACAAAAGGAACCAGTTCGGTAAGACTAGTTATGTACTCGCCTCTAACCAAATAATCGCAAGGTTATGTCGCCGCAAAATGCTTAACTGGTCACGCGCTTTCCCCTTGCGGAGACAGGTCTGTGAAGAGGAAGTGGTTGAGTCATTATAAAATCCTGAGAGGTTACAGGTCAAGGTGGTCTCAGACAGTACTCACCACACCTTCACAGAGACACGATTATAAGGGGACCGTTAATACAATCAACAGTTGCCTACTACTGGCCCTCTCATGTGACGTGGAAACCAATCCTGGCCCTAGCACCCTAGATACAGTCTGTGACACCAATGTAGAAGATCCAGTGTGAAACCTGCTACTGTTGGTCTCACTGCAATTTTATCAACATTTCAATTGCGCTAGCGGAAACATACCCATTTTGTTGTCCCCACTGTATCAAATCCTCAGTCCTGCACTCTTCAACCATTACTAACCTAATACAAAAACTGGAAACCAATGTCCACACCCTTGTACTCTGGTGCAAAATACTTCGGATTTAGTGTCTACGCCAATTCAAGCTGAGCTGGACAATATTTGTGGAACTGTTTCCGCCCTTTCTTCGGCCTTCGCACCTTCCATGTCTTGCCCAGTTATCACAGTAAGTGTTGAACAATCCTAATGTTTCCCTGTCCCTCCAGTTTCTTATAATAATAATATGCAAGGTCAAGAGTCCCCTAAGTCACTCCCACCAACCTGTTCAACTCACGGAACCGGCACGGCATCAGACACTTTTTTATCCAGCCGCCGCCCCACCCCAAAGCCGCCGAACCTACCTCGCCTCCGTTTACGCAAGCTCCCTCTGCTACCTACTCCCACTTATCCTCTATCACCTCAACGCACAGGCCTGCCTCCCTGCTATCTACTCCAATTTATCCCTAACCAATTCCAGGGCTTCCCCTTCAGGTCCCTGGCATAAGAGGCCAATATCAGCCACCATTAGACCTTAACCAAGGCTACTCCCCTAAACAAAGTCTCTGGCCACAAAACACCTCTCACTCCCTTCTCCACCACCCAAACCACCTCTCTCCCATCAGCCCTCTGTATCTCCCTGCTCATCCTCACCTAACCTTACCACTTCTGGGTCTACTATCATCTCTCCTAGTGCCACACCTCCTGTCCTCTCCCGGTTACCAGCAGTACCCAAAACAACCACAAATGACATAAAGGTATTCTATTTTGTTTCTTCCTGAATTTGACGAACTTACAACATTATCTTACCTCTATAAATTCCACATAATTTCTATAGTTGAGACATGGCTCTCCCCAAATGTCTCTGACTCTGAAATTGCTACCGCACTTTCAGATTAGATCAATAGACATGGTGGAGGTATAGTCGTCTATGTAAAGTCAAGCCTTCTAGCCTCAATCATCTCTCTATCCATCTCTACGCTTGAACTTTGAATTATCTCAATTAAACTTCAAAATTCATCCTTCCTTTTTGCCACATTCTGTCGCCCACCTTCACCACCGACCATCTAGATCATTTACTTGCCTCACTTGCTGCTCTTCCCTCCATCCCCCACCTTTCCACAAAGGAACTTATTCCGCTTGGGACTTTAATGTTAATTTTTTGTCACATTCACCGCTTCTCGATAAGATCCATGCAATATCTGACCTTTTTCTCTCAATCAAATTATCCACTATCCAACTCACTACTCCCATACTGGTGTCCCCTCTGTCATTGATCTTGTGTACGTACCCTCCACCCTTACTCCCATCTGCTGTGAAGTCTCTCCTCCTGTATCAAACTGCGACCACAACTCCATCCTCTTCTCCCTCCCTCTCATTTCTGATTCTCCATCTCCCTCGCCTCCTCATCGAGTCTGGTTATATGACAGAGCAGACTTTTCTCAAGCTAATGACCTAATTAATATCATTTCCTGGGATACCATCCTCCCCCCCTTAGACACTGAAGCCTCTTGGCTCATATTTAAAGAACTCTTTACTCGCATCATGCACAAAACTATTCCCTCTAAGCTAGTTTATCCTACAACCTGCTGTACCCCTCCCTGGATCTCCTACTCCATTCTCAAACAAATCAAAATTAGAAATAGATTATCTCCTGCCAAATCACTCAGATCTGCTGATGCCTGGGCAGCCTATCACCTTTGCCGTAACCACACTCTTTCACTCCTGCGTTCGGCAAAACACTTCTTCTTCCAAAGACTATCATCTTCTCCCAACTCTAGTTCTTTTTGGAGAGCAATAAAGAAATTAGGCAAAAAAACATCTTGCTTCTATCCTTTACTCAAACTTGTGCTTCCCCTCAGTCTAAAGCAGAGGTTCTAAATCACTTCTTCTCAAGCTGTTTGTATAAGTCTTCTCCACCCCTCTGCAATCATACACCATCTCCTCTGCCCTTCCCTTGCCCACCCGAGCTCCTCTGCTCACCGGACGAGATTGTAAGTCTTTTAACTTGCATTCCCTCTGAGAAATCAATTGGCCCTGATTCTATCTCTGCCAGAATGCTTAGATCCACAGGTGCATCCATATCAATTCCTCTTTCTCTTATGTTTAATTCCTCCCTCTCTACTGGTGTACTACTACCCACTGACTGGAAGCATTCCTTTGTAGTTCCTATCCCGAAAACATCTCCACCCTCGTCTTTCCCCAAGGATTATCATCGAATCTCTTTATTATCCCTAATAAGCAAGGTGGTATTAGAACGCCACATATTTAACTATTTACACAAACTTATCACCATACAAGATGTATTGTCAAACGTTCAGTTCGGATTTCTCCCAGGTCTGTCTACTGAAATAGCAATACTTAACGTAACTCAATTCTGGTTTGCTTCCCTGGATGCCCACAAGTCTGTCTGTGCAGTTTTTCTAGACAACAAGAAAGCTTTTGACTCTGTGCCGCATAGATCACTCTTAAACACTCTGTCCTCACTTAATATTCCTTCTCACCTCCTCTGTTGGCTCACTTCCTATCTTACGGCCTGGTCACAGAATGTCGCTATCTCTGGTGCTCTCTCTTCTTCATGTCATGCATCCTCTGGAGTACCTCAAGGATCTATTCTTTGTCCTCTTCTCTTTGTTCTTTACATTAATGACATTGCGAAGTTCCCACTCTCGACATCTTCTACACTTATTCTATATGCAGATGACATTCTCCTCTTCCATCCATTCTCTTCAACCTCTTCCTTAGATTCAGTGGAATCAGACATTGACATTATATCATCATGGCTATCTTCCCGTCTCCTAATAATCAACCCAAATAAGAGCAAGTACATGATGATCTCTCGTAATCCCCTCGCATCCTCATACTCCACTGTATTAGTCCTCAATAGTCCTCCCCTTGATCTCGTCACTTCATTTACATACTTAGGAGTAACTTTCACCTGTAACCTCTCCTGGAACCTGCACATTAGCAAAGTACAAGTACACACTAAAATAATAGGATTAATTTATTGCAACTTTTACCATCACTTATCCTCTCATATGCTAATTGAACTTTACACAACAACCCCTCATCTAAGTTACTGTTCCTCTGTGTGGTCACCTCCTCCCTCTTCTTGTAATTCAAAATCCTTAGAACACATTCAGCACTTTGCACTCAGACTCTGTACTCGCCAATGTACTTCTGACTATGCATCTAACCTCTCCACCTTTAAACTTCCTACACTCTCAAATAGACGTGCTTAGGCCAAGCTTACAAAATAATGAACAATTACATCCATTTTCCTCCAGACTCAATCCAATTAGCTCCTACTCCGCTCATGTCTTCTCGCCAATACCACCCATTGAACATCATAATCCCCACTGCATCCATGCAGTCTTCCTTCGTTCCCTCTGCCACAGCTCTTTGGAACTCACTCCCAACCTCCATTAGATCCTCGTCCTCACTCTCTTCCTTCAAACGATTTATTAAACAATTCTTCGCCTAACTTAAATCATTTTCTACCTATAATATTGTTATCATGTAGGTAAGGCTCGCTCTAAATAGCTTTTGCTACTGAGCTCATTTAAAAATAAAATAACAGAAAAAACCCAGTTATAATCATCATTACAATAACACAACTCAATATAAAGGGGCATTGTAACAAAATGATAATGTGTCTGCGAACTAACACACCGATATAAATAGTCAAATTGGGGTGGAGTCTCAGCATGTTCCTTGTATGAACTTCTATGCCATTATATATTATGTAAGTGTGTTGTAAAAACCCAGAATTGCACCAGCAATAAAAGCTCAATGCACTCTTCTAGAATAAAATCTAGTTGTGCTGAATATCATATACAAGTGCTTGCTGATATAGGATGCCAAAAAAATATTTTTGTCAATGATGCTAATTATAATTATACACTTTAAATCAACACCTCTATCCTCGAAAAATTCTTTGAGTAAGATGAAGGGATACTTTACCAGAATCAGGATCTATTGGAGATGTTAACTGCACCTACTGAAAATGAGAATACCAAATCTCAATCAATAATTTATACAAGCTATTCTTAGCCCTTTTTTGTTATCTCCAGCACTCCCTGAAATTGAAGTTGGTGGTGAAAATGTATAGCAAACAGAGTTCCTGCTCCAAAAAATTGAAATGCATTAATTCTAGTTGATTATTATAGCTGGCTAGGATTTCATTAAAGCTTTTAGTGGCTTTTGTTAGAGCTGGAATGACTATTATTATACATAGCAGATTTATTAGTTAACTCCATCATTTCTCGGAGTGTAGTAGTTCTTCTACAACGTGGTCCTATTAACAACCTCATGCTCTAATCTTCCTTCCTTTCTCCTCAGAAATCTGGTGTTTGGTAATACCTCACCCCACACATGGTGTTATGGATTGAAGTGTATTGAGGAGATCTGATTGGTGGGAATGCAACATCACACAAATCTTAGTGCGAATGATGCCTCCAGACCTTTTTTCAGCAATATTTGTTTCCCACTCATAATAGCAGGAATGTCAACTATTATCACTTGACTCATAAGAGAGCACAAATCTTTCTAATAATAGGAAAACAAATTGGAATAAGTTCTTCATAGCAATTGGCAAGTTACGGTAGGAATTAAACAAAGCATTAAAGGGTGTCTTTAACTCGTTTTGACACTTTCTTCTTCGTCAAGCCTGGGTGGAGAGCTGATTAAGGAGAACACATTTCTGGAGGAACCTTTTCACCTAGAAATAAACATTATACAAAGTTTGTAACTAATAGTTTAAAAATAAAAATAAAGTTTAAAAAAATTCCGATGAATACGATCTTAATTAAAAAATATTTTTCATAGTTTTTGTTGTGATTGTGATATCTCTTTACTTCAGTCCAGAATGCCAAGAACAGTTAGTCTCTAGGATAGAGCTTCTGTAACTCCAGTATGTGCATTATCCCCTTGTTGTAACTTCTTATATTGTACAGAAGTCATACCTTAGTACATATGATCATATTTATTTTTTATCTTTTGTTGTATTGTTGTTTCAGTTAAACACTTGATAGGGTCTGCTATTCAAGGATTTGGTAATGCATTAAAATAACTTTCTCAATGATCAACGTAAAATTTGTTACAACGACTTTCTTGATAATAAAATTATTTCTGATGACAACTTGAGCACCTAGCCGAAATATTGAATGGGTAAATTTAAGTTGATTATTGAGAAAATCATTGCATCGGTCCAGAACTAATCAGACAATGCAGATCTTTCCGATACTACTTTTTCAGGAGCTTCTCAGCATAGTTAGAGATGATGTGCCATGTGGCATTGGTGCAGCATGCTTGTTTTGTTTCTAGTAAATGTATGATTATTCAAAATAAGCGTTCATGTTTAGTTCACCAGTTTTATCATGTCTGCATGATCAACACTGGCTCGATGGTGCCAGGAGAGAGATGTACTTCACAACAACTCTTGCCATCTCTCACACGTTGGCCTGAAGCAGTGCATTTTTTATTCTGGTCTGTGTCAACTTCATGCCCAAGGAAGTCCGAGAAAATATCTTTCATGAATCCCAGTATTGCCAGTATTATAGTCATGTTCTTATGATTGCTGCAGAGCAACTGCAGTGTGTTGAACTCAGAGTTGTACAAGCTATTCCTAAATTATCCTGAAATGGATCCCTTTCATGTTCTACTCATTACCCACATTGTGGGAACTCACTATTGGGTTTGAACTCGGCCAACTCTGCAGCCCCAGTAGTACCTCTTTATACCAGAGCATGGTCGTGGCTGTGGATCTCTAGTGGGTTATCAATGGCTGTCATCAATTGCAACAACACTGCATACTTTTACAGTTCCTCGACCATTTTGTTGTTGACCTTGAGATGCATGATCTCAAAGAAGGACCGTCTTCCATTTGGTGAAGGCAATGTTTGCACTGGCTGCATAGATTTTGTACCATGCATCCATGAACCTTGAGTATAACCTTGTGGAACTACTATAGCAGTCTTTGGTGATCTCATAGTTTTGATCACATGAGTAGACCTACACATATATCAGTCACTGAATGAAGACATTGTTGATGTGCTCCTCAAAGAGCTCTAGGGAAGGTAAAGTGACATCCATTATATGCTGTACATACTATGTAAGAAAGACCAATTCCCTGTGTAGGGTAGTCAAGTATGCAACATGTGCAACCATTGCCAGAGATGAGATTGGATCAACCGAGGTGGTGTGTGTCAATACTAACTGGTATCCCTATGTATGGGTTAGAGACTGCAGTACTGTCTGGCTAGTGTCAACAAGGGCACTAATCTGCATCCTAGCATCTGCTCCCAACTTTTTATCAGTTTTTTTAAGCTGTGTTTGTGAAGCTGGCTTGGACCTACCTGTCAGACTATATCATTACCAACAAAGTCATGCACAGCTTCAGGTGTAAATCCTTCATGCTTTTCCTCGAAAAGTGACCGGGAACCTGTACTCTCTATACTACTTGGATGCATTAGCCAACAGATTCTAGCCAGGATTTGAGCTCATAAGTATATACGGTTATGTATAAACATATCCCAACCCAGATACAGATTTAGAACTCATTAGCCCAATATGTCCAGAATAAATTGAACCCAGCTGGAATATGGCTGAGTAAAAAATGTGATTGCGTAGTCGGGGAAACCTACTTATATAGCAACAGAGAAGCATTTGTGAGTGCATCATCATGATCTTTGATACCACTGAACATTTTATTTTCTAAGTTTGTAGATAGAGAAAGAGTAAGTCAGATACACACAAATAAACACACACACACACCACACCCCAAATTGTTTTTTTTTATATTGGAAGTGAGTAAAGGTTCTTCTCCATGATTTAGTGCATGCATTGTGACATGTATGATTGTAGTGAACTCCACAAACCAAGGAGTACACAGCTCCTGCATGCCCATGGATAGGTGTTCGACAGAGTTTGCATGTGGGCTCCATCAGTAAAGTGGGTGAACTATTATCTAATGCACCTACATTATGTCTCCATCCAGATGAGACCTAGATTGCAGATAGCATGTGTGACGATAATGAACTTATTGACAACGTACCAGTCTAGGTCACCTGAGAAATGCATTAGTGATGATGTCATCTGAATATTATTAACCTGACTCTACTCACTCTCATCTGGTATTGATTAACTAATAAACCACAATTATTTCATGACATAGAATTCTTGGCCAAGATGGCTGTTGATAATTACATCATTACCACAGATTGGCTGACTACGTTGGAGCCATTATGTCACTCAGCAAGCTATAAATAGACCACAACATATCCCTCCACATACCTTCCAACAAACCACAACATTTTCCCAATGCCCACAGCATTATCAGTGATGTGTGGATGATGTTGCTGCCATCGTTGTGTATGTACACACAGCCCAACCAGCTCTTATGCGCAGTGTGTCCACACAGTCTTAAGAGGATCAAGCCATAGCTACATCCATGCAGCACAAGAAAGACATGCTTCTATTTTTACTCGTACAGATTGCATTATATCATCATCAATACTGTACAGTTCAGGACAGATTTTGACTTCAGCTAAGGTTAGATGGCTAGGATTTAAGCCCAGGGCAGTAGCTCTAGTGCAATGCCTTGTGTGTAAGGCATGGCTAAATCAATGTGATCTAGCAACGTCATGATCTTATCATGATGATGACCCTCTATTGATTTACAATATACAACACCACAATGCTAATAATTATAGTTATATTCATCTAGTACTTTTTCATGGCAGATAATACTTGTCAGTTTAACAGACTGACCACTCAGTTATTTGCTGGAAAAAGCAGATGATGAATTAATTTTGACTAACAGGCTTCAGATGCTCTTTTCACACACAGAGAGAGGTTAAATGGCATTGTTTACTAAGTCTCTCAACTGATCATAATAAAATAAAGAAACATCTTTGACCCACCATGAGACTCTCAGTGGGAATTGTGGTAGCTGTTATAACTGGACCTAGCTGTGGTCGCTAGTTATATAAGTGAGAAATAAACAGAAAATGAAAGAAAATTGTTTGGCAGTTTTACTAACTACCAGATTAGCTACTGCTTTAGCAAAAAAAGAAGAACTCATTGCTCTTCAGATATACTGGTGGAATCCAGCCTAGCTTTCTCTGAGTTCCAGTCCCCTTGCTAATGGTTAAAACATTCTCATTCAATTACTTTACAGCACCCTCTTCACTTATTATATTTCACACCATGTGAAGGTCACACCATGTGAAGGTGGTGAGGGAAACTTCTTTTATTTCCAGTTTGACTAGCTCTTGTTTTTTCTTCCATATCTCGCTGTTGTCCATGTCATTACACTGATGAAGTGGAATGTGTTGCACTAGGGGTGTCTGGAATCTGAGACTCACCTTCTCTCTATTCCATCTTGAGCAAAATACCACACAAGTGACAACTCAACCACAATGCTCCTTCTTTAACTATACTTTAGAGGATTTCCAGGGAAATCCCTAAATTATACCCAATTTTGTCAATACAATAACCTTCTCAATATTCCTGATGAATGCTAGAGCATCTAGTCGAAATGTCGAGTGAATACAATTTCAAGTTGATTATTGAAAAGGTATGTCAACTGAGAGTTCATTGACAGTTGACGAACTTACCAGACCCTTTCTCATACCACTTCACCACAACAGTACCAGTTTCAATAGCAAGCATCAAGACAAAGCCACATATTAATTTTGCCCAGCTATGGTTAGGGAAATGCATTATGCCAAGGCCAATGTCTTGCAGTTAGGGCCACACCTTGTACTCAGGCATGACTAAATCAGTGTCATGTAGCAATGTCATGACAGTATCATGGAGAAGAACCTTTACTCACTTCCAATATTCATGGCAAATATTTTCCCTCAGGATTCTGCATACAAACAGCAGTATTGAGTTGGTTTACTGAGAACATAATCTTGTCACAATTAACCCTGATAAACTACTTGTAATCTACATGTGCATGTATCTACATTAGTAATACACTTGGTAAAGAGTCTAGTGATTGGTTAGTTCTGAAGGCATTTTTAGCAGGAAGTTGCTGTTACAGGGTGACACTCTTTCCTGAGATACTGACTCTAGTGGCTCAACCAAAACTCACTTAGTACATATCATGAGTGATTAGGTAAACTCACAGAACAGTGCACACACTATGAAAGCTGTGCAATAGGTAGTCGAGAGTTGGTATTGTGGTGGTTGTTCAGTTCAAGTCTATGTACTTTCCTACTTATTCTTGTGAGTATCAACTATTCTGAGCTATTCAGGGTCTGGAGGGTAAACACCTAACCAGGCTGGTGGTAGCCCTACTGGAGTGGAACAGTGTCTCCGTGCCTCCTTTGTGGCTTCCGTCACAAAGGATGCACCTATGACAATTGCATGACTACAAAGAGGAAACAAAAAAGAGGGAGTGGAAAGAGCCAATAATGTTGCAAATAAAACAATATATAGCAAGAACTTAGCAATGTAGACATCTCTGGCAGGAGCTTTTACCAATATGTATTATACTTTAGGTTTTCATGTGTATACAACTGTGATGAAAATGACATCATCAAATTAGAAAACATATTTAAATGTGATGTAATAAAACTCAACACATTTTCCCTGTAAATATTGTTGAGTCTTAATCATTTGCTGTTCTGGCACACCTGCAAATTTCTTAAAACTCTCTTTATGATAAGTTGAGTCATATTACAAATCTAATTGAAGTTATACTGATAGATGTTATAACAAAGTAGAGTGAAATATGAAGACTTTTAGTAGATGATGATGGAACTTCAGTAGACAACTGGAATCTGGTGGATGGTTGAACTTCAGTTGATGATTGAACTGGTTTAGTAGATGATTGTACTGTTGTACTGTTTGATGCATCCGGGTATGGACTACCTGAACCTCCCAGAACTTCAGCTGAAAAGCAAACATACATATGCTGCTAGTTATCCACTGGTTTGTACAGTTATTATAGTAACAACAATCATAACAATCTTGCATAGCAACTTCACATGGGCTGGCCAGCTGGATTATGCTTTCACTGCCAGTGATGTCAAAAATCATATATCCACAGAAGTTCACAACTCTGTGGGTTACACCAAGGATGTTTTTAATGTTTAATTGAGCATGCCTGTAGACTGTTGATTCACTTTTTTAAAGTCAGAAAACTGTCCTGCCTATTTGAAGTGCTGCATGCTCATTCTTAGTACAACTGAACTGCTTCAAGATTTCAGCTGATCCTTTTGTGTAGGATGTTGTGTTCATTGTTAGGATTGGGCAAGTTCAAAAGCATATTCAGACTCTCTCTTACTAACATGACTATATCTGTATTTACCTGGTGGTTTGATAATGCTCTTGTAAATTTCATTCAATACTTGACCTTGTCGATTATTCATAGTTATTTTTATCATGCTTCCATTCTCAATATTGGAGACATCCACAAACTCCAAGAAGCACATGGTGCTGGTGATGATTCTTCTTCTTTGTGTGCAATATAGCTGAAAGTTGGCATCTCTGTGAATTGTTCGATCATTGATAAAGACATCAACTGTGTTCTCAGTAGGAGATGGCATCTTGTAATGATAGTATATGCCATTATCCCCAGTGTTGTTGATGACAGATATAGCCTCCACATCAAAATAAAGTGCTGTTGCTGGAGTATGTATATAATATGTTGAAGTTGATAATGTGCAACAAGGTAATGCATAACTTCTGTAGTGTTTATATATTGATTTTTTAAAGTCACCAAGTACCTAGAGAAGGTAAACTTGTTTAAAAGGTGGCGTACTAACTTTAGTATATAAAAATATTATATGTATTTATTCTTACCTTGTAGTCTAACTCCATGATCCTGACCTGAAACTTCCACACCATGACAAGATTTTTCTTTAAAAAAAATTAACCATAAAAAGAATGAGGAAATCTGTATAATATATATATATGTATACTTCCCCTTGCTTGTGAATACTCTTCTTCAAGCCAACATTGATCATTCCATGCTATCATGTGCCTTGAATAAAGTACTTTAATGAAGTGGGCATGTGTAGTCAAATCCAGAGAGCAGGATTTGACTACACATGCCCACTTCATTAAAGATTGGAGTCCATATGCACCTTATAACATGATATCTTTATAATACACACCACAGCATTATATTGTGTCTAATTAATCTGTGAGCAGAATGGTAGAGAGACATCAACATGTGGGAATATCCCTCATATTGCCTTATATTTAGGACATGCAGCTCGGAAGTTCTTGCAAGATTATAATTGTCCACCATGTATGACTTCAACATCAGTTCCAAAAATATGTAAAGCTATAAAAAAATATTTTTCCTTTCAAAATAATCTGAAAATTGACTCTTAATTTGGCAGCTTGACCCACCAAAAATAACAAAGAAAATGGAAATAAACACTAGGGTTTGCTATTGCCATCTTTAATCCTCTTTTAGACCTTAAGTAATATTTTTGGAGGCTCTTCTGCTGAAAAACATTGCTGAGCTACCTTTGCATACACGCTACTCAGAATCTTGATAAAGGATGCACTCCTGGAGGAATTTCTTTGTCATAAATTATGTTTTGTTGTAGGCATTAAGTGACATAGCAATGAGTAGCATTTATTTTATTTTCCTCCCAGAGCTATACTGAAGGACAACATAATTATTGTATTTGTATATTTAGTTGTAGTTATAATTTTTTTACCACAACCTTCAGTCCTTGGAAAACACCACATGAAATCTCTAAAGTGGAGTCTGGGAGTGTGAATGGTGTGCTATTGCTGCACATGCATTAAGATTTCGTGCAGGGAAAATATGGATATTTCAGAAATATGCACTATTTTCCAAGGTAATTACCTAAGCAACGCACACTTCAATAAACTGTTGGCAAAGTTCGTATCCTCTCTGCTATACAACTGTACTGTGTGAATATGATCACTCAATGGGTGGTGGTCCCAAAGATCTTGCTCATATTGGATACCGCTTCCAGAATATTGATCAGGTGGGTACCACAATATGACTGTCAAGTTGAAGAGCAGATGTATAATAGTTGATGCTTATCACAGCTTTAATTCCACTATTTTGCACCACTTCACCTCGTAACTTTCTCAAGTGCACATAAATTAAAATTTGGAACTAAAACACACACATGGGGATTTGGGCAATAAATTTAGAAAATTTCAAGTAAAAATAGCTCTGTTTGATAAAAACACATGTGCCTTGTTTTACTACTAGAACTTTCTGTAATACCTGCAAGTGTGTTAGGCAATAACTTTCATGAAACAAAATCCTCTGCTCAATTGTTAAATTTTATCAACACATATTAAGATATATTACCTTTGCTCTCAGCTGGGATGAGCAACAGTGGTACAGAGAAGTTGCCCAGAGTATCACTGCTACCAGTACGCATCAGAGTCACATGTAGCATGGAGCCATTGAGGGAACTGGCTGTTCCAGAACTCCAGGGCATAGGTATGTAGCACTTCACATTCGAGGTAGCATAAGAGTGTTCAAGCATTAGCTCCAGATCTTGCCTTACTATTCTATCAATGTCTATAACAGCAATCACTTTCCTTGACTTCACAATACAATGGATTCCATTACTGGCACACTCAAAGAGGTGGCCTGCCCCAGCACCAAACTCAATCATACAGGACCCTGTGAGAGCACCAAGTAGAAGCATTCTTATTATCTATCTACAAATTATAGGGAGAGATTTGAATCACTCAATTTAAGCACCATTCAAAATCTCCTCTGGGAGACTAAATTGTTCTGCACTTTTGCTAGCACTTAGACATTATGAATTTGCAGTATTATATTAATATTACCTGGTGTGAGTGAAAAGATCAGGAATATAAAGAGAGCCAAGATAATTCTGCAACTTGCCAAGTCCATTGTAGTTAAGAAACTATTTAGAAGCAAACCATACTACTGTAGCTTAGAGCAAGCAAGCTTGCCTTTTATGCTCAATGACAGGATTTTCCATGGAAAATCCCCTATACCTCATTAAGTGGTTTCTGATAAAATGTCATTGTTTAGTCAGGGATAGTACTCTTACTTGTAGATTATGTCCATATATACCTACAGGCAGGTGGCTATCAGTGATTGATATGATGTCATCACAAATGTCATGTTCTCTTACCTGTATATATGTATGTATATGTGTGTGTATGTATGTAACCTATATCAGATGTGACATTATTTTTTTTTTAAGTATAGGACATTGTTTGCGTGTAGGCTCACTAAAGTAGATCAATGCACCTACATATGTCTCCATCCAGATCAGAAGCTAGCATGTGTGAAAATAGCACAGTACACTCATTGACCTGCTAAGGTCAACCCATCTTGATGATGTCATCTAATGATGTAATGGTAATATGAGTATTATTAGCATGACTCACATGTTCTCCGGTTATTCCCAGCTGGTAGAAGAAATTGTGAGGGTGTGTCCCTAATGAATAGACCACAGTACTCACCCTGTGGGGATTTGGTTGTGACTAAATAAGAACTACAAATAAACCACAACATAATCCCAATGACCACAGCATTGTCAGTGCCAGTAGATCAGTATGTATGCACACGGAGCCCAGTAGTTCCTATAGTGAGGTGGCTTAGGGCTATATTTAAAGATTACGGTTACATGGCGGATAAAAGCACCAAATCTGGCATGAGGAACCCTTAGGACCTATCAATAAATGTTAGCCTATAGGAGCCCTCCGGACATTTAATTTTTTTGGTAAAACACCGAAATTTAAGGGTCACAAATATGAAAAAAGTGCTTTTCTTCAACTTTTTTTGTATCCTATCCCCAGTTTTAGAAACTCTATGGCATTAAATTGATAGGAAATCGTATTCTATACTCTAAGCATTTGTCGTCCTTGTGCTATTTAGATATAGGGGTTTTGAAAAATAATTTTGTACATGTTTGGTCTATGGCTGCTTAATTTCAAATAGGTTTTCTTCCCTTTTCAGAGTGACAGCATGGAGCTGAACTGGGATCGCTGCGTGATTTGCCAGAAGGAGACTGGTGAACACTTGAGTTGCTGAGGCCTCGGTCAAGTCATGACAAGACAGATGCCTACACATCATTTCTTACCAACATAGAACAGTTCTGGGCCATTGGTTCTCATTTTGGAAGTGATGAAACTGTTGATTCTCATTCTGCTTCCTGGCACAAATCTTGTCATTTGAAATTCAACAATTCGCACAGGTAAAAAAGAAGAGAGAGTGCAATCCTTGATGAAGAGAAAAGGCACAGTAAGCGCAAAGCACTTGACGTTCAAAATATTTCTTTTGCGAGAAAGGGGAAGAGGAACATGTTATTCATGAAGTTTCAACATTTGATGCCGACAAAAATATCCGGGAAATAATCACAGAGCTAAACGACACCCAGCTTTTGAGTAGAATAGTTGGAGGAGATCTAATTGCAATGGAGGCCAAATACTATCTGACATGTATGGTCAAGCTGAGAAATCGCTACCGTAGTCTCACTTGCAAGCAAAACTAAATACCTGAAGACACAGATGCAAAAATTAATGAGTCGGGCAATTGAAGAACTCACCAAGATACATTGCAGAATCTGTGAACTCTGGAACTCTCTTCTTCAAACTATCTGAGATCCATTCTCTGTATGTGACACATCTAGAGGAACTGGGCATAAAGAAACTAGTCAACAAGACCAGGCTGAAGGGTCATAACGATTCCCAGAGGCACAAGAATAGTATGATGGAAGAAACACTGTTCTCGTTTTCAAGGAAGGCATGAGAAATGTGTTGAAAGATGCTCTGAAGACTCGAGATTTCTCAGAAGATGCTCTTATCCTGGTCAAAGCTGCTACGATAGTCAGAAAAGACATCTTTAGCAATCAAGGCTTCAAATTCACTGGTTGCTTCCCGGCTGAATGCCAAGAAGACTCAATACCCTCAAGCCTCAAGTCGCTTGTTTCCATGATCTTGAATGGCTCAAACTTGAAAAATCAAAACAAGCGTGACTCCCAGGCTAGCCTCACCATCGGCCAGAGCATCATTTACAACACAAAAGGAAAAACATCTCGTACTGCTGTGAAGACCAGGCACACTCTGGAGTTTGAGCCACCCCTCCCCTCCCCAGGCTCCCCTCACAGACTTTGGCAAGCTTCATTTACCAAACACAAAGTCTGGCCTGCTGCAATGTCTTGGCAATCAGAGCCACCCTCGACTTACGACTGCAAAGTCATGGATGGTGCTGTCATCGTCCACTGCCTACCAACTACCAGCATCAGCACCTTCCATGAGTATGCAAACATTGTATTCATACCATACCTGGAGAAGCAGCTGCAGGCTGCCACGAGGTTCGATGTTGTGTGAGACGCATACATACCAGACAGTTTGAAGGAGTCTACCTGGGAAAAGAGAGGCAAAACGTGTGCAGGAAAGTGTCAGGCAAGATGAAACTGCCAGGAAATTGGATGAACTTCCTACGTGACCCATTGAACAAGAAGGAGCTGTTCTCCTTTTTGACTTCCAAGGTTGAAGAGTTAAAGTTGCCACCTGCCAAAGCTGCATATGTCACATCAGGGCAAGCTGTTGTGTCTATTGGTGCCAGCACTCCCATGAAAAACTGCGAGGCGGACAACAGTGTTGTGGTTCACGTAGTGCATGCACAGGAGCAGGGGGCAAAGACTATTCAAGTGCGAACCGTAGACACAGATGTAGTCATCCTTGCAGGCACATTCCATGATCTGATTGCAACTCATCCTTTGGCAGACATCTGGGTTGCCTTTGGCATGGGAAAAAATTATAGATTTTTCAACATAAATGCCATCTGTGCAAGCCTGGGGGAGTCAAAATCACGAGCATTACCTGTATTGCATGCATTTTCAGGTTGCGACACATCCTCTTCCTTCAACGGCAAGGGCAAGAAGTCCGTTTGGCAGGCCTGGCATGTTTATGAAGACATCCTCACAGAGATATTTGGGTATCTCGCCAGTCGTCCCTTCCAGCTGCTGAATGTCGACGACGACCATTTCAAGAAGATCGAGAGATTGACTGTTATCCTGTATGACAAAACCAGCTCCGTCAAATGATACAAGAAGGGAACTCTTCTGTCACAAGAATCGAGCAATGGACAAACTGCCACCCACCATGATGCGCTACTCCAGCATGCCCAACGTGCAGTGTATCAAGCAGGTGTCTGGACGACTAGCACACAAACACAGCTAGTGATTCCTTCTCCATGATTTTGCCTGGACCAAGGTATCAGATTTGTGGGTACCAGTTTGGGTGACAATTCCAGAGGTTTCCAGATCATCCAGGGAGTGATCAAATGTTCCTGCAAAGGGGGTTGCTCCGTCAGCCAGTGTGCCAAAGCAAACCTACCACTTTGCAAGTGCAAATGTACTCCATAGAGTGTACGTAAGTAACTGTGACTGTTGCTATGGAAGTTATTGAATTGAATGCACTAAATTTTCAATGACATTGTGTTTAAATAACATCTTCATATAAAACAAATTAATAGCTCAGTAATATATTTTTTAAAGCCGAAAAGGTGGGGCTCCTAGGCTAAAATTCATTAATAATAGGGCTAAGGGAGCCTCATGCCAAATATAGTGCTTTTATCCCACCATGTATGGTAATTTCACTAACCCACCTCATTACTATGTCTAGTGCCCAAACAGTGCATAGAACACATCCAACGATCACAGGATATCATCACAATGACATCATCAAAGCTGTACAAATTGTTCTTCTCTTCCCTCTTCTTATATGTAAAAATAGCCTGGCCCACGAGTCTATGTTATGGCCAGGCCAATGTCTAGAGGCCATTAGCTATATTGAGGACCAAGGCAATTACTAGAATTAGAGCTAGGGCAATGGGTAGAGTTAGGTTTGGGCAATGGCTAGAGTTTGGGCCACGGCAATGGCTAGAGTTAGGGTCAGGGCAATGGCTAGAGTTAGGACCAGGGCAATGGCTAGAATTAGAGATGGGACAATGGCTAGAGTTAGGGCCAGGGCAATGGCTAGAATTAGAGCTGGGGCAATGGATTGAGTTAGTGCCAGGTCAATGGCTAGAGTTAGGGGCCAATGGCTAGCATTAGAGCCGGGGCATGGCTAGAATTAGAACCGGGGCAATGGCTAGAGTTAGGGCAATGGCTAGAATTAGAGCCGCGGCAATGGCTAGAATTAGAGCTGGGGCAATGGATTGAGTTAGTGCCAGGTCAATGGCTAGAGTTAGGGCCAGGGCAATGGCTAGAGTTAGGGCTAGGGCAATGGCTAGAGTTAGAGCCAGGGCAATAGCTAGAGTTAGGGCCAGGGCAATGGTCATGTTAGGCCAACAAAAAAAGGTCTGCAGCATTATGGCTTTGCCATGGCTAGATCAATGCAGTCTAATGATGCCACGATATAATTATGACAATGAATATTATTACTGATTATGATTTAAAATACAAACACACATCAGAACAATGACCTTCATAACAATCAACTTGAAATTTACTCTCTCGGACCACTGCAGTTGCATCAGCAACAGAGCGGGGAAAAAATACTAACAACAAACTAGCAAGAAAATAAAACTCGGAGCTAGGGCTATAGCTAGAGGTAATCTTGTATGTATAAAGTGCATGCACACTTTATGCTGAAAAGTGGTCCATGGGACCATTTCCGACACACATGAGTCATTGTTCTATGAAACACTGCATCCAGCTTGATGGTGTCCCTTGAGGAACCCCACCATGTTATAACCAAGGAGCCTGTGGTTTTGTGAGGACATTTGTACAGTATCTGTGTAAGCAACATGTATTTTGTTCAGGATGTAAGGTTAGACTCGGCTTCCTACAGAGTAATGCTGCCACTTCATCAATGTCACTAACACTACCATATGCGCTAGCAAGTCAAACTGAAAATTCCACTCATCCCTTTTACATGGAGTAGCTACCCAATGAAATTTGGGTTAAGTAGTTGAATGAGAAAAATTGACTCTTCAAATTGATGGGGAATGGAACGGGATTTGACAATGATGCGGTCATTGGAAATATGTAGTGGTTTATTTGTAGTTCTTGTTTAGTCACAAGGTCCAACCACAAACCCCACAGGCTAGATAGCAATGTGTTGGGGGCATGTTAATAATACACTTACCACCATTGCATTTCTCAGGGTGGCCTTGACAGGTCAATAGTTTACTATGCTATTGCCGCACATGCTAGCTTCTGACCTGGATAGAGACATGATGTAGGTGCATTGATCCACCTTAGTGATGGAGCCCACACGCAAACAATGTCCAATACTTATATGGTCTTGCAAGAGTGGCTGTGTGCTCTTTGATTTGTTGCATTAGCTTTACAAAGCCTAGCACTTATGAAATACATAATACATACATGCATATACGCACACATGCATGCACATATGCACACATGCATGCACATGCACAGACACACACACCTTGATTGTCCATCGAAATAGCATTTGTTCTAGTCCTGCATATCTAGTACAGATAATTGTGAAGCCATCATGAAAAATAACAATATACTTTTTCAATGATGACTATATAAATATAGCTTAGGTACATACACACTCACATACTTAGATACAATATGCATGATATTTGTGCTCACATCATAATTAATCGCGTCTGTAGCTATATATGGATATAACGTAGTACAAGTAAGAGTACTATCTCTGATCATACAATGATA
Organism: Cladorhizidae sp. MBARI D1340-BT2; assembly: GCA_028752905.1. Lineage (NCBI taxonomy): Eukaryota > Metazoa > Porifera > Demospongiae > Poecilosclerida > Cladorhizidae > Cladorhizidae sp. MBARI D1340-BT2. The sequence continues at coordinate 35,757,221 of JAQNBH010000006.1, read as the reverse complement.
TCATTTTATCATACACCACTTTAATGAGGTTGAGGGGTTTCCACAAGGAAAATCCGGTCTTTCAACATAAAAGGCTTCGATGGCTTGCTCTAAGCTACAGTAGTAGGTAGTTTGACTCGAAATAGTTTCTTAACTGCAATGGACTTGTCAAGTTGCACAATTGTTTTGACTCTCTTCAACTATCTGATCTTTTCACTCACACCAGGTAATATTGATTAATAGTGTTGTACCATTACAAATAAATTTAACACAAATTCTAAGTAATGCAACTTATAATGTGTATGTGTTGGTAGGTGCCAAACAGTTAACCTCCCAGAGGACCAATAGTTTTGAGTGGTGCTTAAATTGAGTGATTAAGCTCTGTACCTATAATTAGTAGATAGATAATAAGAATGCTCCTACTTGGTGCTCTCACAGGGTCCTGTATGATTGAGTTTGGTGCTGGAGCAGGCCACCTCTTTGAGTGTGCCAGTAATGGGATCCATTGCATTCTGAATTCAAGGGAAGTGATTGCTATTATAGACATCAACGGAATAGTAAGGCAAGATCTGGTGCTAATGCTCGAATACTCCTATGCTACGTCGAATGTGAAGTGCTACATACCCCTGCCCTCGAGTCCTGGAACAGCCAGTTCCCTCAATGGCTCCACACTACATGTGACTCTGATGCGTGCTGGTGTTCTGGGCAACTTCTCTGTGCCCCTGTTGCTCATCCCAGCTGATAGCAAAGGTAATATATCTTATAATATGTGTTGACAAAATTTTAAATTTGAGGAGATGGTCTTGTCTGGTGAAAATGTTATTATCTAATACACTGGCAACCCTTGAAGTACTACAGCAAGTTGTATATAGCAAGACACACGCTTTTATCAACAGAGCTGTCAATTTATTGCCCAAGTCCCAACGTGTTTGTCTTTAATATCTAATTATAATATATGTGCACTTGAAAGTTATGAGGTGAAGTGCCATATATTTCATGGTGTAAAATAGTGGAGATTGGAACAACCAAAGCTTTGAGATGCTTCAACTGTTATGGAACTGCTCTTCAACTTGACAGTTGTGTGGGGGATATTTGGGAAGTGGTATCAAGATCTTTGGGTCACCAACCCATCACATTCACTCAGTGCAGTTGTACAGCAGAGAACATAGTCCAGCATTTTTTCAAGTATGGGTTGATTAGGTATTCCTCCTGGAAAATAATGCGCACTATTTCTACTGCATAAAATCTAAATGCATGTGCAGCAACAGCACTCCATTCAAACTCCTTGTCTGGACTTGAGAGATTTCGCATCATCTTTTCCAAGAAAGGAAGGGATTCCCACTGACTTTCTGCAGGTTGTGGAACTTTTTTTCGAAATATTATTTTAAAATACAAATACCATAATGTATGTTCTCCGTCAGTATAAGAATAAGCTCCACTGAGAAAATAAAACAAGTGCTATAGAGTGTGCATTGCTATGTCACTATCCCTATAGCAAAACAAACGGTAAAGAAATTCATCAGGAGTGTGTCCTTTCTTCACAAATGAAGAGATTCTGAATAGCCTAGCGTATGCAAAGAGAGCTCTGCAATGTTTCTCAGCAGAAGAGCTTACACAAATAGTATTAAGGCCTAAAAGAGATGATTAGTGATGGCATTAGCAAACCTTAGTGTTTATTTCCATTTTCTTTCATTTTTTTGTTGGCTCAACCCACCAAATTAGAGGTCAACTTTCAGACTATTTTGTAATGATAGAGAAGGAAGAATTTTTTTTTAGTTTTACATATTTTGGTAACTGATGTTCAAGTTATGCATGGTGGACAAATATAATATTGCAAGAACTTCCGAGCTGCATGTCCTAAATCTAAGGCCATATGAGGGATATTCCCACATGTTGATGTCTCTCAACCATTCTGTTCACAGATTAATTAGAGACACAATATAATGCTGTGGTGTGTATTATGAATAATAAGGTGCATGTGGATTTCACTCCACTAAATTTAATAATGTGGGCATGTGTAGTCAAATTCAGGTAGCAGACTACTTTATTCAAGGTACATGATAGCATGGAATGATTAATGTTGGCTTGAAGAAGAGTATTCACAAGCCGGGGGAAGTATACGTGTACAGGTTTCCTCATTCTTTACATGGCTACTTTTTTTTTAGAAAAATCTTGTCATGGTGAGGAAATTTCAGATAAGAATCATGGAGTTAATCTACAAAGTAAGTATAATTATACATATTATATATTTCAGTTGGTTTTTTTAACAAGTTTACATTCCCTTGGTACTTTATGATTTTTTTACCATTTATAGAAATATATAAACACTACAGAAGTTATGCATTACCTTGTTCATCATTATCAACTTCAACCTATTATATAGATTCTCCAACAGCACTTTACTTTGATGTGGAGGCTATGTCTGTCATCAACAACACTGGGGATAATGGCATACACTATCATTACAAGATGCCATCTCCTACTGAGAACACAGTTGATGTCTTGATCAATGGTCGAACAGTTCAGGGAGATGCCAACTTTCAGCTATATTGCACACAAACGAGAAGAATCATCACCAGCACCATGTGTTTCTTGGAGTTTGTGAATGTCTCCAATATTGAGAATGGAAGCATGATAAAAATAACTATGAATAATCGACAAGGTCAAGTGTTGAATGAAATTTACAAGAGCATTATCAAACCACCAGGTAAATAGAGTATATTTATATATATCGTCATGTTAGTAAGAGAGAGTCTGAATATGCTTTTGAACTTACCCAATCCTAACAATGAATACTATATCCTACACAAAAGGATCAGCTGAAATCTTGAAGCAGTTCAGTTGCTGCAGTCTTGTGTAAGAATCAGCTCCATTTAGTTAAGCAACCAAGAGCCAAACAGAACTTCCATATATTCAATCTCAAAACTTCTAACAAAGCAAACCATCCTGGATAATATCTCTTTCCTCAGTGGCTAAGGGATCAAAGTGATTCATGGCAAGCATAGAGGAGTCATCCTTAGCAAAGAGCCCTGACAGACCAGTAATAGTCTGAAAGAGATTGCATAATGACAGTTGTTATCCTCAGCCATCAAAATATAATGCTGGCCTGCATGCAGCACTTCAAATAGGCGGGACAGTTTTCTGACTTTAAAAAAGTGAAACGGTCTACAGGCAAGCTCAATTAAACATAGAAAACATCCTTGGTGTAACCCACAGTGTTGTGAACCGCTGTGGATTTATTACATCACTGGTATATAGTGTAAGCATAATCCAGCTAGCCAGCTCATGTGAAGTTGCTATGCAAGACTGTTATAATTATTGTACTATAAGAACTGCACAAACCAGTGTATTATTAGCAATATATGTATGTTTGTTTTTCAGCTGAAGTTCTGGGAGGTTCAGGTAGTCCATACCCGGGTGGTGCATCAAACAGTACAACAGTACAATCATCTACTAAACCAGTTCATTCATCAACTGAAGTTCAACCTTCCACCAGATTCCAGTTGTCTACTGAAGTTCCATCATCATCTACTCATATTTCACTCAACTTTATGATAATATCTATCAGTATAACTTCATTTAGTTTTGTAATATGACTCAACTTATCATAAAGAGAAATTTGCAGGTGTGCCAGAAGAAAGCATTTTCACTCACAGCATATCTCCAATGACCAAACTCACCTGAGTATTATAATGCACTCCTTATTGCAATATTTACAGGGCAAATGTATTGATTTTTATCACATCACATCTAATTTGATGATGTCATTTTCATCACAGTTGTATATACATGAAAATCTAAAGTATAATACATATTGGTGATTATTAATAAAAGCTCCTGCCAGAGATGTCTACATTGGTAAGTTCTTGCTTCCTTTCATTTTGACATTGTTTTATTTGCAACATTGTTGGCTCATTCCATTCCCTCTTTTTTGTTTCCTCTTTGTAGTCATGCAACTGTCATAGGTGCCTCCTTTGTGATGGAAGCCACAAAGGAGGCACGGAGACACTGTTCCACTCCAGAAGTGCTACCACCAGCCTGATTAGGTGTTTACCCTCCAGACCCTTAATAGTAAAATTAGTTCATACTCACAAGAATGGTAGGGAAGTACATAGATGAACAACCACCACAAGACCAACCCTTGACTACCTACTGCACAGCCCTTATAAAGAACATAGTGTGTGTACTGTTTGGTGGGATTATTTCATATCATGATATGTACTAATTACTCTCTAGCTATGCTAAGTGAGTTTTGGTTGAGCCACTAGAGTCAGTATCTCAGGAAAGAGTGTTACCCTGTGACTGCTAAAAATACCTTCAGAACTAACCAATTACTAGACTCTTTACCAAGTGTATTACTAATGTAGATACATGCACATGTAGATTACAAGTGGTTTACCCGGTTTTGTTGTTTTGTGCTGTTAATTATAGTGACAAGATTATGTTCTCAGTAAACCAACTCAATACTGCTGTTTGCATGCAGAATGCAGAGGGAAAATATGCCATGGAAAAAAATATTGGAAGTGAATGGAGGTTTTTCTCCATGATACTCTCATGACTATGCTAGATTACACTGATTTAGTCATGCCTGAGTACAAGGCGTGGCACTACAGCTACTGCATGGGTGCCTAACTGCAAGACATTGGCCTTGACCATAACTCGATACATTGCATTGCCCTAGCCATAGCTGGGCAAAATGTAGTCTTCATACTTACTATTGAAACTGGTACTGTTGTGGTGAAGTGGTATGAGAAAGGGTCTGGTAAGTTTGTCAACTGTCATGGACTCTCAGTTGACTTAATATATACCTTCTCAATAATCAACTACAAATTGTATTCACTCTACGTTTCGACCAGATGCTCTAGCCTTCATCAGGAATAATGAGACGGTTATTATATTGTCCACTTGGTATATTTTAGGGATTTCCCCTAGAAATCCCATAAAGTAGCATTGCGGTTGAGTTGTCACTTGTGTGGTATTTTGCTCAAGATGGAATAGAGGGAAGATTCCAGACACCCCTGGTGCAACACGTCCCACTTCATCAGCGACATATGAAAGAAAAAACATGACCTAGTCAAACTGGAACTGAAAGGAGTTTCCCTCACCACCTTCACATGGAGTGCCCGGGTGTGAAATATCATAAGTGTAGAGGGTGCTGTAAAGTTATTGAATGAGAATGTTTTGACCATTAGCAAGGTGACTGGAACTCAGAGAAAGCTAGGCTGGATTACAACATCCACATGTTTTGAGTTGTTTTTTATTGAAAGTATATCTGAAGAGCAATGGATTCTTCTTTTTTGGCTAAAGCAGTATATAGCAGTCATAAAAATGTAGAACTGTCAAACAATTTTCTTTCTTTTCTGTTTATCTCTCACATATAACTTGCGACCACAGCTAGGTCCAGTTATATCAGTTATAGCAGCTACCACAATTCCCAATGAGAGGCATGGTGTGTCCAAGTTGTTTATTTTATTATGATCAGTGAGAGACTTGGTAAACATTGCCACCTAATCTGTGTGTGTGTGTGAAAAGAGCAGTTGAAGACTGTTAGTCTAAGTTAATTCACACCTGCTTTTTCCAGCAAATAACTAAGTGGTCAGTCTGTTAAACTGACAAGTATTATCTGCCATGAAAAAGTACTAGCATTCTGGTGTTGTATATTGTAAATCAGCAAAGTTTCATCATCATGATGAGGTCATGATATTGCTAGATAACATTAATCTAGCCATGCCTTACCTACAATACATTGCCCTAGAGATACTGTCCTGGCCTAACTCCTAGCTATCTAACCTTAGCTGAAGTCAAAATCTGTCCTGAACTGTAGTATATTGATGATGATGTAATGCAATCTGCAAAGTAAAAATAGAAGCATGTCTTTGTTGTGCTGCATGGATGTAGCTATAGTCTAGGTGAAGGGGGGCTGAACCAAGAATTTGGTGATGCATAGTTGTTCTTAGCAGATTTTGAATCTTTAAGTGGTCCAGAGTGATAATCCACTGGGTGCCAACTTGACACCCTTGAGGAATTTGAGAAATTCTAGATGGCCGCCAAAATGGCTGCTATTCAATTATATTGAGCTGTAAATACAAGATAAATATTTATGTTGACAATTAAATAAACGGTTTGCATGCCAAAGAAGCAAGTTTGCATGTTTTTATCATAACTGATGTTCTTGCACATGCATAGAAATTCAAGATGACCGCCAGATGTAAGTATAATTACCTACTTCATGTTTAGGCTATATCGGTGCTTAAAAAACTAAATTTGCATTTAGCAGTGTCATGCCCAAAATACACAGGTATTAACATTGACTACTTTATATCTGATCTATTCTAATGAAACTATATAGTATCTAGTCATGTGTTTGGATTGGAGGAAAATCTTTAATAATTGTTATGGCACACTTGTGATTGTGCTATATTACATTAGTTGTCCATTTAAAATGTTAGTTGTAAATAATAGAGCATTACTGTTCATTGAATACATAGTATAACTAATCATCCTCCTCATCTCCATCATCTTCATCATCACTATGCTCCTGATCATCATTAGCATCATTTGCCATATTGTTCTTTGTCATTTGTTTACAGCAACTGTCAGGCCTACCACATTTGCAAAAAATACTAGGCTTCAAGTAGAAATGTTTTTTCTCTGGCTTCTGTGTACCTATACCTATTCAAAATGCAAAAAAAGGTACCATTTCATTCAGTTACCCTTGAAGATGCATTGATATTATAGTTGGAGTTTGTAATTGGTGGTTGTCATTATTTCTTGATGTTATTTATATCCCAGGTTCCTCTCGGGATGGCCCAAGCTGTCAACGTCAGGGTTGGCAATGAACTCGGAGCAGGAAACATCATTTCTGCTAAGCGATCTTCCTTTGTAGCCGTGGGACTTCAAAGTACACAGTAACATTTAACATAAATGAAGTTTAGTATTCTACATAATTAGGGGTATCGAGGGGGTATATAGTTGTGGCCTATATGAAAAGGGAGGCATAGAGAGAGCAAAAAAAGGAAAAGAAAGTTTGTAACCAATTATTACAAATTTTATTTATGGTTGATTTTTTATGAACTATTCTGAACAATCCATTGTTATTATAGAGTAAAAGTACAATAAGCTGCAACTTGGTATTAAAATCACCTCCATGAGAAAATAAAAGCTGTGTTGAGTACATGTCTATAACTATGTATTGAGTACATGTCTATAACTATGTACTTGCAAATGGTGCCTTAGTTTGTTGCATAATTGAAGTATTAACTCGGTTCAGATGGACGTTAGTATTTCAACGGGGGGGGGGGGGGGGGGGGGGTGGGGGTTTTGGGGGGGGGGGGTTGTTGTTATTTTAACAATTTGTCATTATATAATGCCGATATGGTATGACATCTATGACACATGGGACCTCAATCATGTATTACAAATCAAAAAAAAAGACTTGGTAATCACACCTAATTTCCTCCATTATATCAACAACTACAATGCAGCTCTTTAGGCTTTCCTTGTTACTTGCTCTTGATGCCAGATCACAATATGACCGTATTCTATCATCATATTTTAGACTGTTGGGCCCTTATAAAGAATAGTAGATATTTAGTAATTGGCCGACCCCTCGATCCTTTATCAAATAATAAGCTGTAGAAATTGTGGGTAGTAAGCCCTCCCATTAATAATGGGGGCTAAGTAGATTGTTGGCCCAGAATAGTGGGTACTAAGTAATTGGTTGACCTCTCAACCCTGTGGTTCACAATATAACGCTATAATAATACCAAAGCAATCTCAACTACTTCAACCTTACTCCACTGTCAGTGGACAGCAGAGACTGCAGATCCAACTCAAGTATACAATTATGGATGATAAATTACTCTACTACAACAGAACATCGCTATAAATATATTACTACACCAACTAGCAACTATCATTACTTCAAGTTTATTTCTAATAAATACCTAGCTAGCTGGATAGCTACAGCACTACAAGCTAGCATAACTTATCAAACCTCTAGCTACCTAAGTGCTATAGTCCTCACTATTACGTGAAGCGTCATCTTCGCAAATCGGGAGTATATACTCAAGTTAGTATAAGTCCAGAATGGAGTATCCAAATCTTCTCCAATTTGGAAGGCAGCATCTTGCATGTACTTTCATCATATTTTGGGGGGAAAACCAAAAAAAATTTGTTGTGGGGTAGTGGACCCCCTTAACCACCTTCAGATACCTTCAGAAGGCAACTTTTGGATGCTGTGGTTAAATTTTTCCACCGATTGTGGATGATAAGAAAATGTCATTATCTGTTCGGTTCCAAGGAGTGTTTGCAATTGTGAATTAATCCCATTAACAAATTCTCGACCTTGATCTGAAATTAGTCTTGTAGCTACACCACAGCCAAACCTACACAATTAATATAAATATTAATCCTCATTGCTGGCAGATTCCTGGAAATAACAAGCATAAAAATCAGGATTAAGTGAATCTTCCTGGGATAACATCAAATTGTTGATGAATAATGAGGTGTTTCATTGACTACTAACAATTACAAAATATGAATGTAGTTACTTATCAACATAAGGTTGAATATTTGGATACAAATATTCAGATACATTTATTGTGGTTATGAGTGTATGCAGCTATGGTTATTTCACACACTGAAGTTATATGATGGTATGCAGCCAACCTACATATAAAACAAATCATTTAAATGTATACTTGTATCTACAACATGACTAGCAACTGCCTTGGTGGTTGCTAAATAGTGGACAGGGAATTTCCAGAGCAGTCGAAGAGAGATCTGCTAGAGTAGATGAGAGTGCGCACCTTCCAAAAGAAATAACTCTCTATCGCGGCACTAGAAATGAGGAGATAAAATTGGGAAGAGTAACACTTCCTACAGCACTTAACCCTTGAATTGTAATGACAGGTAAATCACAGGGAAACAGCATGGCTAATAGGAATGTGTTGAGATGTAGCCAAATTTTTGTGAGCCAATAAAAATCGAGTAAATATATTGTAAATTGCCAAAACTCTTGCCAAACCAGATTGCAGTGTCAAGATTCTGACAGCATTCACAACACCTGTCCAACCAAAACATTATTTTCTTCAATACCCAGTCCCCATGAGATTAATCCTCATCCAAGCATATAGCATGTAACTATAAAAACCTTGCAATAAGTAAGAGTGTGAGTGAAACTATGTGTGTATATGAAATAGCTATTTTATATCATGTCAGTAACTTTTATATCTGCAGGATGTTTTATACTAAATAAGGCAACTTCTTCAGCACATTTGCTTGGCAGTGCTTGAGCTTCTGGCCATTCCATGAAATAATTAAATATACTTGTTTCCAGCCTCTGTTTGTGGCAGAGGTCCAATGAGATCAATAACAACCTATAATAAAACATTTTGTTAGTGTGTATATATATATATATCTGGAATTTTTGCTATATATAGATACCTGTTTCCAAACTTCAAGTTCTATGGGTATTGGATGGAGCAGGATTTGGTAAACTTGTAATTGACTCTCTGGCATTTGTCACAAGTCTCTATTATGTTTAACATGACTGCTCATCTCAATGAACTCTCAGTTGACATAATAACATTACAATAATCTTCTCAATATCAACTTGAAATTGTATTCTCTCAACAGATGCTCTAGCCTTCATCAGGAATTTCCTGATTTCATCTAGTTTTAACATCAAGAGAATACAATTTCAAGTTAATTATTGAGAAGGTTATTGCAATGTCATGTTTCCAATAAAATCTTGAACAAATCTTAATGATTTGTCTCCACCCAAATGACCACCCTAGAATAAGATGTTTATCTGTAGTAACTAACAATACTATATATACCTGATGTGAGGTGTGATATGCAGGAATCATTCTTCAACAGATTTAACACAAATTCTCCATGGTCAACCTTTGCTTGCTTTTCTCATAGAGGTCTTGAAACAAGGCGCCATCTTTGTATTTGTAGTTATTTAATGCCTGTAAGTAAAGAAAATTAAAGGTTCGAAATGAGCACTAAGTTGTGCATATATATACATAATAATATTCTCTATTTTAGAAGGAAGCATTAACTAATCGAGTCGCGAATTCCGGAAAGCGCCAAAATGAGTAATTATTCTTAAAAATACATAATAGTCCTCATCACAAGAACTTCATTTTTTAAAGCATATGCCCTAAAGTATACTTCCTTGTTCTCCTGTAAGCCACACCCAAACAATTAAAAGAAACACCCACTTATAATTAAAATTGGAATGTACAATAGTAATTTCCCAATGATTAGAATTTGCATTCGAATTTGCATTGCATAATAAAATATAATATAGAGTAACCTTATGGTTGTATGGGCTCCAAAAATTGAAGTCTAAATCTCAGCCCTTTTTTAAATGAATTGTTTTATTACATGAATGAAAAAACTTGAAATTGTGTTACTCAAGTTTGAAGTTCACAATGGTATGTTAACATTCAAAATAAGCACTGATACACATAAATTAATCACATTTTGTACAGTAAACACTAACTTTGGTGTTCTTCCTTTTATTGGCCACATTTCTAGTTTTTTAGTATACAATACATCTCTTCTCCTGCTTGTATATATCTCGATATGGAAAGTGTTTCCCTTTTGGACGAGACAAATCTTTTCTTGCCCTTCTACCTCCTTGATACAATGCAGATTGGCCACTTACTTTAGCCAGTAGCAAAGGTTGCACAAGCTCCTCTAGCAAAGCTAGTCGAAATTGATTATATCAGAATTGGGATTGTTGATACGAAAAGCGATAGCAGCATTCAAGATATCTATCAATCGCCAAAACAATTTTTTCCACCATTTGATAGTCTTTCTCTTAGTAAGTGAATGGTAAGATAAACAGTTATGTCCACTCCATTCATATTTTGATTGTATTCTACTATCGCTGTTGGGCATGCTCCAACTAACATGGCTATATACTACCCTGTCACCATCTTCAACTTCACTGCTGTCTCCCAGGTTCACTTCCTTTATTATCCAGTTCAAAGAACTCCTGTTCTTCCAATAGTCTAAACTGGTATTTTATACTGGCATCAAAAACTGAATCTCCACCAGCAATCTTCAATAGACAATCTATCTAAGCCTACCATAGCTAAATTCACTTAGAGATATATAGCTTGGACAAACGGTGGAATTGTAAGGGTTGTACGCTTCAAACAAGCACTTAAAAAAAAGCTCAGCTAATTATATGTTTATTGGAATCATCATTGTCATGGTAGCAGCCACGGTTGCTAAGATAAAATTAGCTCTTGCCCAGAGGTATTCAGACCCTCAATTTGACCCCCCCCCCCCCCCCCCCCCATAAGACTCAATGAGTTAATACCCTTTTCATCTTACCATTAACAAATCTCTATGTCTATGCTGGCTGTGCAAGGCTCTGGACTTACTCTTCTGCATATTTTTTCTGCGGAGGGGGGGGGGGGGGGGCAATTAATGGTTGTCTTGAGTAAAAATGGATATCATTATCTTTTATCTTTAGTGGTAAATTTAGTGCATGGGTTTAGAGTGCATTGAGCTTACTCTGAAGGCTGGGGGGGGGGAACATTACCTACCTACCAAAGCCAACTCTATGGAAGAGTACAAGAGCTTTCCCAAACATAACGATTTGTAGTAGCTAGACTATTACTCTAACAAGCAAAAAAAATTATAACTTACTTTCCTGTGCAATTTTTTTTTTGTCTTTATTTAAGCCACCTGGGCAGCTGGTTTATCTATCTTGGAGGGGGGGGGGGTTAGTTTAAAGATTTTTGTTTTCTTTTTTTCTACTTGCACTTTAGTCCAGTTCTGTATTAAGCACCTTAATTGGTGTAATTTCGTATACAAATTCAGAATAATGGCAGCTAAAGATGGTCCCAGTACAAGAGTTCTTACTTGAAATGCTTGAGTAGCTAATCAAAAGTCACCAACTACAGCTGCTCTTGAAGGAGCTTTTTAGCATTTTCATTCATTGATTAACAAAATAAAAAAATTATACATATATTTTTGTACAAATCCGAGGATGGCTGGGGAATACATAAAGTTCCTTGTCAGACACTTAAAAGGCAAAATTGATTAAAAGCACCAACTTTGTCTGGGGGCAGAAAAGTCATAATACAGTATGATTGGGTGTGGGTGGATCCAGCTACCTCATTCAACTTATAAGTCCACAACCCTGTGATACAACTGCAGTCTACCAAAAATAGCCAACCTGCTAGAGATGAGTATTATTGTGGGTGTGGTAGGGTAGAAATTTCCTGGTATGTTAAAACTGCAACTATGGATCACACTTCCTTCCAACTTAACCAACTTCAGGTTTTGTACAGAATGGAAAACTGCCATGAGGGCCTGTTGAGAAGAGTGCAACCAGTGGTCTATATAATTAACTGCACTAGTATCTAATGCTTGGTGCCCGGCTGTTGATAATTTAGGGACTTTTTAAATTAAACTGGTAGTAGAACCAGCACCAAGAAAACATGCCATACCAAAAGCCACTTATATAAATGGAAGATACATCATACAGCCTCCCTCAAGGAATTGGTATGAGTTGTACAGGAGAACTCCATGAATCAAGCAACAGAGAAAAGCATACCCTGTATTCTTTTTTGTAAACATTGCATTCTCTTTGGCGAAAATATAAGTTTAATGTTTAATACAAAAACAATACTGAGTAGTGTTTGTTAGTGAAATCACAAATAATTGATACCACTCCTTGCAATTGTCATAGTGTATCATGTTTCCATATGTCTCGGACATCGTGCAACAACTATAAAATATCAATAGAGGCATAATTATGGTGATTTTTTGGCAGGGAATGGAAGTGAATTTTCTCCACTAAAGCAACAAATTAATTGGCTTCACATATTTTCCTGGTCATATTCTATCTTTCCAATAGCATTAACTCTGGCCATGTGGAATGAAAATGTAATAACGAAGGTATCACAGTCATTTTACTAACCAATTAAGTCTTCACCATGTCAACAATAGAACATCGCTAGCTATGAGTCAGTGATGATGACCTGCTCACATTACTTGCTGTCCAAAACAAATCACAGCAATTGCCATTGACAGGATGAATTTGGATAAGTTTGAATTACTTTGTTTACAGATGAAAACATCAGCATTTTGTGCCTGCCTGAGGTTAATTTCATACTGACTATCTATTAGGAAACATCTTATCTCTTTTCCTTTAAAATGTCTGGCAGTGGGAGTCTAGGGACATTTCAAATGAAACTGATTGGGATACAATCCAATACCTTGAAAGCATGCTCTTCAATACAAGTGTTCATCTTATATCATGAACTAGAACAGAATTATATATAGCTATATATATGTATATCAAATTCCATGCAGCTGTGGGAAAGTCTATACATTGGAGAATAGAGGAGGTCTGAGACTAGAGTATATAAAAATAACATGTGGATGCATACAGACAGGAAAACTAAAGACTTCTCCCATCGCTAAATGGTCATGGAACCACTATATACCCACCCTATCTTATTGTGAGAAGATTTCAGGATTTTCTAGTGAAGGAAGCACATCCACCTCAAACCCAAAGATCAGAGCTTCAGCAGAGATGTAGGGCTTGACTACCATGGTTGCTGGATCTCAGCTAACAAGATTACGCACCTCCACACCCACTACTCATTGTTGCCATTGCACTTCTGCTTAAAATAGTGAAAAACTGGGTAACTATGTTATCACAGTCATTTTGGTAATACTGGCCATCTTTAGGGGGCAATCGACAGCTTATGACTATTTCCAAACAATACTCCTCTCAATATTGAATTTGAATTTTCATCTCAACATTTCTTCTCGACATTTCACTAGATAGTCCAGCTTTCATCTAGCCGAAACATGAAGTGAGAAAATGATTATTGTCACTACATTATGCCAACTGAGTTTGTTGAGAAGAATACTCTTATCTTCAATATCAGTCAATAGATGAAAAACAACCTAGCTAGCAATATATACTAAGCATTTCATAATAAAGTGTGTATAGAATGGGAAATCCTAGCTACTAGTAAAATTCCAAAGAATTGGATGCTATTTTCTCTTTCACATTTGTGAAATACTGATGTGTTGATATATATGTAAGTTGAAGGACAGACACACCAAGAGCTGGTTGAGCAAGAAGCTATCAAAAGTCTCCAGAGGGATTTGTTACCAGTCTTCAGAGGGTCTAACTACAATCTATGGTTTTCCTCTGAATAAAGACTCTGGAAGAAGTAGCAAGTGGGCACTGCTAGTGGAGCCCCTAGTCGCTGCAGTGTGCCTCCCCGGGCTCACTATTTCGTCAAGACAAGCTAAGATGTTCTTCGCCCCAGGAAAAAGGTTTGTGTGGTGTGTATGTGATGTGGAGGGTGGAGGAGGCACAGAATCCTCACTGAGTACTAGGATTAGGTGACCTAGCCCTAGCCCTAGCCCTAGCCCTAGGTGACCAGTCACCTGGGGTCTCCATCAGACCCATATCCTACTTCGATGAGTGCACTCGACCGTTTGATACCGCAAATTAAGATTCCGCGTGTGAGTTTTTCTACCGTTTTGGAGTCATTTTATATCCTACCTGATCGGAGAAGAGCGGTGCGCATTATTTGTAGTGATACTCAAAGGATAGTAATAGGAGAGACCAAATTAATGCTAGTGTCGCTTGCCAGACTCTCAAACGCGCTTGGGCGAACACATTAGAAGAGAGTCGGGTCAAGTTAGCGTTTTGTTCTGGGTTGCAAACGATTTTCGTGACAGGAACCGCACAAATTAGACCTATTGTATTCCTGGTTATTGCGCAGCAATGCGCCACGAAAATCGCAAAGCAACTAGCTACGGAACTTGACCAACCCCTCTTCTTACATTTACGCCCGTGCGCGTTTGAGGGTCTGGCAGCCAAATGGTGGGCACAAGAGGAAGAGCGTTATGAAAGTTAAACATTGCTCTGGCGTTCTCAAGAAGTCCTGGTTTGTGAATGAGGCTTCGAAGCTACTCAATTTGGCATTTCCACTGGTGAGGGGAAAAACTACCTAGGCAGATAGCACAGAATGTAGAAAACGGCTGAATCAAGTACAACGCTATGTATAATTATATCAATATCACAATACAGGATGATGAGGATCAAGTGAATTATATGACTTAGCATCTACCTATACTTTCGCAAAACCTATGCTCGTGAACAAGAAAGAGCTGTTTAGTAATCATGAAAAACATTTTGCTAGAGCACTGGGAGGCTAGAAGCACTTGGGCTACAGATACAGCTACTGCCCCTGACCCTAACTATAGCATTAATTATTTATTTATTTGTCAGATTTTGTATGAGAATTTAGGTAGATGTGTAGTCACTTCACTTGATTCAACCAGGACACAGAAGAGGGGCCTTTACCACAATAGAAAAAAATTGTGGCACTAGATCTCGAAAGATTGGTCTTTCTTGCTATTTTGGTTCTAAGAATGTTATGCCAAATTCTGCTAAAGTTACCAGTAGCAAAGTGGGATAAGGACAGTTCACATTATGGTGGCACAGCTTACTGTTGCATTCTGCTTGCATTGTGTTGCATTGCTTGTTGACAATATACAACGCTACAGTCTTCCGTTGCATTACAAATTTACCTTTGCCCTTACTTACTAGATTACTAGAATGACAGTGACGGCAGAGAAAAGAGTAACGTTTGGGGCTAGTAGGAGGGGAGAAAGAGAAAGATTTTGAAGATCAGCTAGATCTAACCAACAATTTTTTATAGTAATATGGTTTATAGCTAGAGCATTCTTATCTGACATGTAACCTGCTTACAAACATTTGTCTTTGCTCTTACAATCCTACAAAGAGACTTGCCACAAACATGAAGACCTTCTCACTGATTCAATCAGCTTCTCTTTGACAATCACTATCTCCTAGCTAAGCAGCTGATGGTGCAGTCGATGACAGGTTAGATTCTAGCATTCTGATTGTCCCAACGGTGCATTACTAACACATTGCTAACACAGGGAATAGAACTTTTTTCTAACCGAGTTGTGGCTCCTCATTGGAAAGTGCTAGAAATTAGCACTGTGGCATTTCATTAGGCACTAAAACGTGAGTAGGTGATCAAGCATGGACTCTGAATATCAATTTTCTTCATTGCAACCTGTTACAGCCATGCTAGACCATCTACTCACATTTTAATGAAAACACTCTAATTGAGTAGGGCCACAGATAACAGATAACTTCAGCTATTTTAATCAGGAGCCACAACTGTTACTGTTTACCTATGCAACATTTTAGGTATCAAAAGAACCCTATATTTGCTATATACATTTATCAAGTTCACACTGAAATGTGGAGAATCCATGGAGCTCCAAAGTCATAACTACAAGTTTCTTTTTTCTCTGTAGGTAAAAATCGCCTTTTAATAAAGCAGAGATAGAGCCATGCTAGCTAGCTCTTGCCATAACCCTGACTCGAACCATAGCATTCACTTCATTTTTTTCTTTTGCAGATTTCATGTTAGAATTTAAATTAAGTGAAGTCCTATTTCACTTGATTCAATCATTCGACCAAAACACACAATACCAGCAGATGATAAAAGGAAAACAAAAATGTCTGGGATGATTTAAGGCATAATCTTTACTATTATGTAGTGGACTGAGACTGGATTAAAATAATGAAATCGAGAAGCCCTTTACTAATGGGGAACTTGCATTACGTTCAAACACGCAGACTTACAATATCAATAACTCTATGACTCATAGGAAAGTGTGACTCACAACGATGCCCTTAGCATATGAACTTGATATATAGCTCAAAAGAAGCTCGCTCTCTCGTGTGTGCTCTGTTGTGATTATTATGCCCAAGTTACAGGCAGTCAGAGTTAAGGACCTCAAAACCTTCATGCCAAATTCTCTGCAGTTCTAGCTCTTAATTGGGGAGTGTAAGACAGTTGAAAGTAGTAGCTAAAGAGAACTATGCAATGAGTGTTTTCATTCGGCACTAATGTCAAGCGCATGGGTTGAAAATTAATTTTAAGAAATTGATTTTCAACCAGGCCACGTACTCACGTTTTAGAGCCTATGAAAACACTCATTGTATAGAGTTGGGCTTCCTCTAGCCGTTTATACTAATTTAAACTGTCTGCACTTTCCAATTAGGAGTTAGAACTATTGGGAATTTGGGCATGGTTATATCTATACAACAGCTTTTACTGTCAAAAGAGAGTACTCAAAGAGAGCATCTTTTGGAGATATAAAGTTCCATACAGTGAAGTGTGTAGAATCTATGAAGCTCTAGAGTCACAACCGCGAGTTTTTTTATCAGTAAATGATATCATACCCCCTTAAGGTCTCCCATAGTACGTTGTAGTATTTTAGTGTGGTGTGACAGAGACATATTTGTACTTGGTGCTCTCTTTTTTATGAACTAAAAATTATTTTGGGCCACTCAGAGTTCTGTGTTTTTCTTCAGCAAGGATCATCAACCATCCATCAGTGACAGTGGGACATAATTTCCTTCCACCCCCCTTTTCCTCTCATTACGAGATTTTATTTCCTGTTTTTTGTACTTGCACATCATACTGTCATTATGCGACTATTTACTAAGCTCTTGTTTGTGTATAATTTGATGTACAAACTGATTTATAAATCCCGTCTCCAAGCTTATAGCTAGTAAAGTGGTACGAACTAGAACTGGTACTGCTGAAGGTTATGTGTAATAATGTAATGCAGGAATGCCAGTTACACTTTCTGGCATGGAAAGTAAAAAACACCAACATTTTCTGAGAGCAGCAAAAGTATCATAATAGTAGTAGGTGGAGTGGATCAAGTAGCAAGTTGTCTCTTTCAAACATTGTTCTTTTTCATTCTTCCCGTTTTGTTTTCTTTTTTAGTCCTAACTCCATGGTAGCAATGCTTTGATGCAGCTCAGTTCAGCTGCAAAAATAGTAGGCAACCTGCTAGAGATTGGATATCATATGTGGATTTGCCACACTTCTCTCCTTCCACCACCCAAACTCTCATTGGCAGCTTCTTAATGGACTAAACGGAAGTTTCATCTGCTATTAAAACAAGACAAAAAAACTACCAGTATGACTTGAATCCTTTGTTAAGCAGAGCAGACCAAAAATCCAAAGATTATAGAAAGAGTTAAAAAATCTTGCAATTCACCAAGGCAACTGTGTACCTATCTATTTGTTCTTTTGCCACACATAATGCAAGCAAGAGGTCCATTCATATAAAGTTTTAGTAAACAAATTTTCCAATGCTACCATGATTCATTGGCTTTCGATTACAGCAAAATGATGTTTGCAGCAGTGGTTGTTGATGAGGCAATCAAGCTAACTCACATGCTATCCATTCAGACGTACTATCTATTCGCATGACTGGAGCTATGCTAAGAAACTCAATCTGAACTGAGTGGTTAGTTTTAGTGAATAATATAAGTAAAAGCAAGCAAATATACAACAATGGATACTTTTGCAGGTTAGCAATAAGCATTGTATAGACTGCTATGTTTGGTTAGTTTTGTAGTTCTTGTTTATAACTCTCGCCAAGTCCTTGAAGGAGGATGTAGCTGAACCATTGCTAACTTTGATAACAACAAGGAATGGGATATTGTGCCTTGTGCAGTGTATATACAACAAGTTAGGTAAGGTATTTAATAAGAGTGGCTCTCTCTTGGTTTGCTGCAGTTTTATTTGCCACAATGTTGAACTGTAAAGTTGAACTGTAAAACAATAACAAAAAGCAACTGAAAACAAAAACTGGCTGAGCAAAGGAGAAAGGAAACAAGTGTACCATGTAGACCACAACCCTTTACCATAAACATATTTTGAATATTTATGGTACAGGATCTTCTTACTTGATTGTGCATCGATGCATCCATTCTTTTTTGATGGTCAATTGTTGTCTTTAATTATTTCTTCTTGTAGTTAGCTATAGATCCAGCTGGCTGGTTGTGAGGGTTAAATGATTTTGTAGCCATCTTGACAACAGTGAAATGCCATGAGGACTACCAGGATATTTTCAAAAGCAACATACAGGAGCAAGTGAAGTGAATGGTAGTGTTTGTGCTTACTACATACAGCTGTATAAATCCAGCTACCTTTGTATTGACTGTGCAATTATACTTATGCCACCACAATTGAACGTTTAGATCAACGTTAAATGTAAGTTTATTATAAGAATATTAATTTATTTTTTATTTTTTTATTTGACTATTAGTTGGAAAACAGTTACATGCCACAATAATTATCTGTCATTAAATGTCTTGGCAATTGTCTAACAATTATTGATACGCTCAGTAGAGATTTACACTATCTGATATTTATCTATGGTTGTGTGTGTTTTTTTGCTTGTAGTGTGTCACGTCCATCTTCAACCAGCTTCCCTTCTTCATCACGCTGCAGTTTGTGGGCCACTTCAGTGGTGCAAGGGAATTAAGTGCAACTGGTAATTACATCGACAAATGCTTGCTGTTCTTTTTTAAATTTATGTATACATCTTTCCTTTTTGTCACTATTTTCCCTCCCCCCTTATCTTTGTCCTCCATGTCCTCGTCTTAACCACTCCTCCAACCCCATTTTCACTTCTTGTTCTCCTGTGCCACCATCTCCTCTTCTATGACTGAGAGCAGCTCTTGGCAATGCTGTGAGTGAAAATGTAAAATCTGCATAAAATGGAGGTTCAGTATCAAGATACATCCCAGAATTGTCTTAGGATGATTACATGTGCATTACTTCATCCCTCAACCCAGTGTTATGTTGATCTAGTCTGTGTTCCCATAGAGTGTTATTGTTGCCCTACTTCAACCTCCCTCCACCCAGTTTACATTGATCCAGTATATGACCCTGCTATTGTCAACCTATTTCAACCTGCAGTGTGTTGTTAATCTAGTGCATCTTCTGGAGTGTAATTAATGACTGGTGTATCTCCTCTGGATAAACCTAGTCGATTCCCTTTCATTATTCCATATATGTGCCTTATAGTTTATTAATGTCACTGGCAATTCTATGCTAATCGGCATCGCCACAGCAGCCGACACACTCGGGCCTCAGGTGAGACTTCACTAACTCAAAGTGTTTGCTCAAATCCATTTTAACCTATTCTGATTTGTCAAACAGAGTTACGGATTCAAGAACTACAAACAAGTGGGAGTAATACTACAACGAGGTACTGTAAATCCAGCCATCAGTATTTCATACAGAGAGGAGAAGGGAGGGGGTGGGCATAGGGTGGGGGGGCTGGGGTTGCCATGGGATATCCTCCACCAAGTCTACCCCCCTCTCCTCCCCATCCCTAAACTCAAAATCCACCCTCCCCCCCAAAAATCCATGATTAAAGATTTTTTAAAATCACAATGCAAATGTATTAACTATTCAGCCATCAGTAGGTGATTCCAAAGGACTCTTTCTATTAAAAAAAAATTAATAAGTGTTGTTGTTGGGGGGGGGTTGACAGTTTTTAGATCCTAAATTGTATCAGGATCAACCTCAGGGTGTCAAGAAAAATTTGTTGTTGTTTTTTATTTTAATATTACCCCAGATATTTTTGATGAAGCAAGTTTACAATCAAAATCCCTGTATGAAACAATCCCTGTATGAAACACTGGCAATGGTAATGATCTAAAAAAAACAATGGAAGCACCCCTAGAGCAGTTGAGACATGTGGATGAGAAACAGCACAGCCAGACTACCACTTCATGCCTTGGAAAAATGTCATTAATAATATATTTGGTAAAGTCCACTGCACATGTGTAAAACTAAATTGCAGCATAATTATAATGAATTCCACTGCAGCCTTGTAATAATATATATTCACACACACTCACATGCAAGCAATCAGAAAAGACTTCAGCACACCTTCCCAGGTGGTACATATAATTTACTATCTTAAAAGTGGCCGTTTGGACAAGTTTTTGGCTAGCACTTGCTGCGTCTTATACACTGCATATATAAGCTTGCTTCAAGCATTAACCCTATCTCCTCTGGTCCCACCCTCCCTGGGTCTTCTGTGTGAGCACCCATTGAGGATAAAGAAACTCAACAGACAGTAGAGTGCTGACCCTGTATCTGCCCAAGTTTGGCCATTGTGGCTGTTTTGAATCTTTAGACCATGGCATGGCCAGGAGACATGGCCTACAGGCCCAAAACCCTGCCTATGTTCTTATTCAGGTCAAATTACCCCTAGCCATCTACTGGCACAAATCCCCACCTATATTCTTCCCCTGGCAAGTTACCCCTATCCCCCTTGCCCCACTCTCCCTGGGTCCTCTGTGTGAGTACCCATTAAGGGTAAAGAAATACATAAAGGTCCAAGAGATTTATTAGTACAGATTACTGACATGACAAATGTGATTAGTCTAAGGTCGAATTAATGTCGAATTAATGTCTATCTTCTAAAGTGTGTGAGGTTTCCTCTTAGGGGTGTATATCCGTGCGCCTTTCCAGGACATTGCCTTCTGGACAAGGGAAGCAACCCAGTCATGTTTGTGGAGGTTTCCTCATGCCCACAAGTGGAGAGTTAATTTGTTGAGGATTGTCTCCTACCAAATCCTGTTCTCCAGTTTGTGTTGTAGGTTCATCTGACCTTTCCATGTTTGATGGAGACATCTGGCAACTGGTGTACCCAATGTGTAGGCAGACTTGATTCAGGTCAACTTCTGTAACAAGTTTAAAAAAAGAGCTGGATGATGTGATCACTCGATTGATACCTAAACTGCCACTCTCCAGTATCATATATTCTCACAGCAGTGAAAACAGGATTTCTCTGGTCAATTGCCCTGAATGGGCTTTGCCAAGGAAATGATAACTTCCTCCTCTTGCCTACTTCTCTTGGGGAACCTTTATGAGAGCTGACTGCTCGCAGTTCTCAGTCATGGGCTCATTTGTATCTGTATTAATTCCTGTTCTGGCTCACTCTAAGCCATTCTGTATACTAAATTGAGCCACCAAGAGAACACAAATGCTAACCACCACCTATTGACCAGTGGATTGCCCACTCCTTCGCTATCCAGTGGGGTTCCATGGGGATCACAGTGCAATCTCAGTCAGAGTAGTTTCAAGACAGACTACCAGCTCTGTCTCATCCTGATCCATTTTATGTACACATACTGAGCCTTCCAGAAGCCACCCATGGCCCAGTTATTCTCCCTCCTCTCAATTGGAAAAAAAGAACATGGGAACTCCATCCCAAAATGCAACTGCAGAGCTATTTTTCAAGTCAAACGAACCAAGTAGAAGGCGCTCCACTCCTATATCACCCCAGGGATATCCACGGTAATCACACTGCAAGTCCACCACATTATAGATGCACATCCCACTGTAATGCAGGCACATGGTGGCATGGTAACAAATGTGGATAAGAGAACATAGCTCTGACATAATCATCCATCCCCACACCTCACATAGGTGCACTATGTAGCTACCTCGATTATGTTAGAGCGCAGATGGAAAAGGACAAGCTTACTAAAGTCACTAGGAGGTTATGCAGGTAATTTAAACGAAATGTTGCCCACAATATGCAGGCATTCCAGAGGAACTGTAATAAAATGGAACTAAACTAAGTTCATTGCAATCGACGATGGCGGCATGGTTCATGGTGCAGCCATTAACTCCTCCTCCCCCCCCTCCACACACACACACACTGATCAAATGAAACGGGCACACAATGTCCCATCAAAGGTCATGGTCCAATTGAAGCACACCACACCACGCCCAATCCTGGTAAAAGTGCATGACCTCATAATCACATTGTGCTCACACCCCACTCTTGGCACAGTTGATGTCTATGTGGCCTCTTGAGTGGCATGAGTCATACCTAGCCTTGTCGTAGTAGCTTGCACCCCACTCTAGACATAGGCACATAATGTATGTGACCACCCTCAATGGCATGCATTCACTATGATCCTGTCATAGTCCCTGGTATTAGGCTAGGAGCGACAAGGGAACTAGCTGACAATCTATGTGGCCTCTTGAGTGGCATGAGTCATACCTAGCCTTGTCGTAGTAGCTTGCACCCCACTCTAGACATAGGCACATAATGTATATGTGACCACCCTCAATGGCATGCATTCACTATGATCCTGTCATAGTCCCTGGTGTTAGGCTAGAAGCGACAAGGGAACTAGCTGACAATGGTCAAGTTTCTAGACTAAAACTATAATTCAGAATACATAGCAAATACAACACTCACTTCTGCCAAATCTAGCCAACCTGTCCAAGCCCTAAAACTCTGCCCTTAAATAGGCTGGAGTCAGTGTCTTTCAGTCATGACCAAACAAGGCATGATACAATACATAACACCTGTCTGGCCAATGAAATCACTACATACAAGCAGCAATGACAAACGACAAACACACGAATATACAACTGTTTAATTATACCCTTGTAACACTAGTTCACCAATCAACACATACATTCATTCATGCAATTAATAATTCTATTGTTTTGCAGGGGAGCAATGTTAATTTCTAACATCTCCCCCTCCTTCTTGTGGTATAAGTAGTGCGGATGATGCATCTCAGGCCTGTCGGGAGAGCGTTTGTATTTGCTGATCTGGGACAATACTTTATCTGGAATGTGAATTGACGGAGGGCGACAACCATCTTGCTAGATGGCCGCTGTGGGGGTCTTTGTCTGCCGGAAGGCTAGTGCACGATGGTCCGTAATGATGGTAAACTTGCGACCCATAAAGGTGAAGACTTCCTTAATCAATGCAGAGAGGAAATTACTGCCTCGGTTAGATAAAATTTCTAAGGGACCAGACAAACGGGACATAATGGTTAGAAATGCATTGGCGACCACCTTAGCAGTGGTGATGCAAAGAGGCACAGCATCTGGGTATCTTGATTCCAGGTCAATGTAGGTCAGAATAAATCTGTTCTTCAGTCGGGTCAACAGAAGAGGGCCAACGACGTCAATGGCTACCTTTTCAAAGGGTCGAGAGATCGTGGAAGGAGGGAAAACCATGGGGGCTTTAGCATGGAGCTTCTTGGCAGTCTTTTGACATCTGGAATAGGAGTGCTAAAACCATTTGGCATCCTGCTCAATACCAGGCAAGTAGTTATTCAGCAGTTTGCACTTTGTGCAGTGAGTGACAACGTACCCAGCCATCGGAGAGGAGTGGGCAAGTTTCAGGGCCTACATACATCGATCAACAGGTAAAACAAGTTGCAAATAGGACTCACCAGTTTGGTCTTTAGTCTTTCGATGAAGCACCCCAGTATATGTGACAAGGGGGGAATCTTCCTGATCTGCAGTGGTCCAGAGGTCTGCAAGTGTTTGGTCTGCCAATTGGTCTGCATGGATGGCTGCCACATTGGCTTGGTCGGAGTCATTGGTGGGTGCCGGGACTGGAGTAGACTGGAGAGAGAGGTTCGTCTGGGGAAAATCAAAATCTGCTTCTAATAGGTCAGTAGAGGCATTATCAGAAGGAGAGAGGTCGGGCTGCTCAGTATCCTTTTGCTGCTGGAGTAGCCGCTTGGCCTCTGCTGCTTGCCTGGTCTGGATAGCCAGGATATGGTAGAGAATGGCATTCATGGCACTCAAATTATACTGTAGAGTTTGGACCAAATCTGCCGAGGAGACCATCATAATGGATGTTGTCAGATACCGCCATCGAGATGGTAGTGGTAGATCCAAGCTGGTTGCAAGGAAGGTCGACAACGGCAATGTAGTGTCCTTGCCATGCACTCCTTTGATATTGATGGTCGAGGTCAGGTCTGGTATAGGGACAGCAAGGTCGGGGAACTGGTTGAGCAGTTCTTGATTCAGTACAAAGTGATCGGCTCTACTGTCGAGAAACAATCGAACTGGAACTGTCAAGATGCAAACAGAGTTCGGAGTTGTACATCGGAGGGGTCGGTTTGGGTCGAGATATAGTACAGCTGCCTTTCCGGGCATTGTGTACTCAGGTGGCCCCACTTCTTGCAGTTGAAGCAGAGAGGGCCTTTGTCAGTATTAAAATACTTAACAGCTGGTGAGGTTGAGAAGGGGGTTTCCAGCTAGGCTTATCCGAATGAATTGGGGTGGGAACCAAAGGAGGCAAGTCAGTTGTGGGCTCAGTCTTGACCGCAGGGAATGATCGGGGCGGATCTGGACGGTCATGAGCACTAGGTTCTGGGTTTGGAATAGTCAGGTTCTGGTCGAGACGAGTGCCACCGTTTGTGCTGTGGCTGAGATCTTTTCCACAAGGCAGAGAGTGGTTGGTGACGGACGATGACATAGTCATCTATAGCTCTTGCAGTGTCAAGACGGGTCAGTAGTTTCCTTGCTCGGACAGTCTAAGCTATGTGTCGAGTCACAAGTCTATACAGATTCTCTACGCAGAAATAGTCGATGGCTTCAGCAACTGAGGTGATGTGTTCAGTGCAACCTCTGGGAACATCTTGGAAGTGGCCGAGAATTTCTGAAAGTTTCATCTTGGTTGATCGGAGGGTCCTACCATCGTTTGAAATGGGTGGCTGGAGACAGGCCAGCTCTGGTAAGTATAGATGTCTTAACTTCTTTGTAGTCGAGAATGGAGGAGAGGGGTACAGCCAGGAATGCAGCAAGTGCAATACCCTTGAGCAAGAGTCGGAGCTCAGCTGTCCATCTGTTGGCAGTGAAGTGTCCCCATTAATGTGAGGTAACTTTGGCATTTGGTTGTTGTTGTTGGACAAGTGAAAGGTCTGGAGCATGTCCAAGGTCTGCCGACGAGATAGTTCTTGTACATCGGCAAGTTGGAGCCGAGTTCGTTGTTGGGCTTCAGCAAACTAGGACTAAAACATGGTCATCAGTGCTACCAGCTAAGGGTCGAGAGTTGATAAAGCGGTCACCTGTGGTTGCTTTCGAGGTGAAGAGATCTCCAACAAAGGAGGAGTCACCTGTACTCCTTCAAAGGGAGAGAGTAGTGCACGGATGCTCTGGGAAGGGGCAGTGTGTTTATCCATGTTCAAGATGTCGATGTGAGGTTGGGACAGAGAATTGCCACCGGCGAACGAGTTGTATGGTCTAGGTAGAGCGACCGGGCGAATAGTCTGACGACTGGAACAAAGTCGTCGATGCAGCTTGGAATCCTTAGTAAAGATGGATGGACGAAGTGGTTGAATCCTGTACGAGGGTCGAGTTCCGCTGCCAGCAGATGTTAGGCTAGAGGCTCTAGGAGCGACAAGAGAATTAGCTAACAACAATCAAGTTTCTAGACTAAAAATATAATTCAGAATACATAAGCAAATACAACACTCACTTCTGCCAAATCTAGCCAACCTGTCCGAACCCCAAAAACTCTGCCCTTAAATGTCTGGCCAATGAAATCACTACAACAAGCAGCAATGAACACACAAATATACTACTGTTTAATTATACCCTTGTAACACTAGTTCATGAATCGTCACATACATTCATTCATACAATTAATAGTTCTATTGTTGAGGAGGAATGTTAGTTTCTAACACCCTGCACAGAAGCACGATGGTTTCATGATCACCTTCAGCAGCACAGATCATGGCCTATGATAGGGTCAGCCTAACAAAAACACCCAGCCCCTCCCCTGAAGGGCTAGAACTGAACTATGAACTATAACTTATTAACTCTTAGACCGCCGGTGGCGTCTATACACGCCAATTGAAATCTACTCTCACACGCCGGTGGCGTATATACACGCTCCTAAATATGTAAATTTTTATTAGCGTTTGTTGCGTAGCTGCTTATTCTTACAGCTGCACTTTGTATTTTATCTGAGAGATCTGTTCTTGTTCTTTTGAGAAAGTATACCGATAGCTAGCTGGCTGTTGTATGTTTTTTTTAAACATTTTTTTAAGTAGGCAAGTACATTGAAGAGCGTTGTAATTGATTTAGATTAGCGTTTAGTGGTTTATTGCGCAGCTGCTAATTCTTACAGCTGTAGTTGATCTGAGAGATCTGTTATTCTTCTTTTGACATAGGATACAGACAGCTAGTTGGCTGTTGTGTTTTGTTTTTAGATATTCTTTGAAGTAGGCAAGTACCCTGAAGTAAGTTACAAATGATGGACAGATATAGCTAATAGAGATGATGTTATAAGATTATTAGATGCTGAAGACAGTGATGAAGATTTTGATGGATATGATGAAGAAGGTTATAGTGGTAGTGACGATGATGCTATTGGTGCTGTGGATGGTGGTGTTGATAGTGGTGGTGTTGGTGGAGGGTGGTGTTGGTTGTGTTAGGGTTTGTAGTGCCGCTAGCAGTATCTCTTCCAGTTCCAGCAGTGCAACTGTCAGCCAGACCTCTTCCAGCTCCAGCAGTCTAATCAGACTATATCTTCATCACTATAATGATATCCACAAAGTATACAATGAAGTAATAATGATAGGTTAGTTCATGAGCTAAACTATGATCTGGCATTTTCCTATATAGCTCCTGCTGGTATTTAGCAGTGCTAGAGCACAAAATATCAGTAGGAGATAAGAAAATGCCAGCGCTTAGTGTTTCTCTCTACGTAAAACAGACCAGAGGAGCTAACATACAGCCAGCCCTTAGTGTATCTAGCTTAGCGTAGCTATCTACACTACACAGCAGCTGTAGCTAGGAACCCTTTGTTTATCTCAGAGATAGCGCTAATATTCCATAGCTAGCTAGCTAGATGCCAGAAACCTATAGACAAGCTAGTGTTTCTATCTCTGTACAACAGTTCTAAATACTAGAAGGAGCTAACATATGGCCAGCGCTTATTGTGTCTAGCTTAGCTATCTACACTACACAGCATCTGTAACTAGGAACCTTTAGTTCATCCCAGAGATAGCGCTAATAGTCCATAGCTATCTAGCTAGTTGGGCAGAAGCCTATAATTAGCGTGTCTAGCTTAGCATAGCTATCTACATTACACAGCAGCTGTAGCTAGGAACCCTTTGTTTATCTCAGAGGCTAATATTCCATAGCTAGATGCCAGAAGCCTATAGACAAGCTAGTGTTTGTATCTCTGTACAACAGTTCTAAATACTAGAAGGAGCTAGCGCTTATTGTGTCTAGCTTAGCTATCTACACTACACAGCATCTGTAACTAGGAACCTTTAGTTCATCCCAGAGATAGCGCTAATACTCCATAGCTATCTAGCTAGTTGGCAGAAGCCTATAATTAGCGTGTCTAGCTTAGCATAGCTATCTACACTACACAGTATCTGTAACTAGGAACCTTTAGTTCATCCCAGAGATAGCGCTAATTCTCCATTGCTAGCTAGCTAGTTGGCAGAAGCCTATACACAAGCTAAACTGACCCAATAACTAATATCAAAGTACTCAACTTACTTTGGAGAAGCTTTACTTCTTTAGGGCTTCGAGTTCTGTAAATGGTAATGATCGCCTTGCATCCTGCCTAGATCTGGTGATAAATCAGCCGACCGACAACAAAAAGGCGTTGATTAAAAATCGGTGGTTTTTTGATTAATTAAAAAACGGCGTTATTGGGGAGGAAACAGCCACGGCGTCTGGGGTATTTTTAACAATAACAGCTAAAGCGGTCTAAGGGTTAAGATGTGTATGGATTGCTAATTGATTGGAATGTGTGTGGTCTATGTTTATTACCATTTATGGTCAGCTCAGAACTAGCAGGCCCAGTCTATTTAAGGGCAGGTGAAGAGCAGAGCCTCTAAGTTTTTCAGTGTGTAAAGGTGCAGAGAATTGTTCTCTTACTGTATCTTCCTAGACCTAGACTAGTCAGACTTGTTAGGTTGTGTCAAGCAGCCTAACAGCCTAGTTGTAGTCGCATACGATGCCTAGAAAACCCACCTCCATATTCTGGCACATGGGTGCTGTGATACATGTAGTTGTGCAAACTTCACAAGCATTGACTATGGATCTGTGCATCATCTTATTGCTTTTGCCAGGTGCACATGTACTGTAGCAAGTTATCGACTGGTAGCTTGTGCTATCGTGAGCATGCAGTCTCTGCAACATGAAGACCATCAAGATGAAAAATGTTTCTTTTAACAAAAAATATACAAATAAGACTACCAATGTACATCATCCTTTACCTGCTAAAATGAATTACCTGCTAAAATGAACACCAAATATAATACAAAAAAAAATTTTTAAGCAGTAATGTTTCTTTAAATGTTTGTGGTCTACATTGATCAATTTTTGCTTCATTTTTTGAGTAGTCAACCCAAATGTATTTATTTGGTTTTGTATTTCAAATACTTTGCAAAGTATTTGCATTTCTATAAGAAGTAAAATACTTTACAATGTTTTTATTTGACCCCATGTCTGTCCGTCTGCATCCAAATTGGTATCACCTTGAATAAGATTGCAAGGTGTTGACTAAGGTTACAAAGCCATAAATGCTTGGCAAGGATCTTAAGTTAGACAAGTTACACATGCTACAGGATGTCACGGGATGTTGCAGCATATCACAACTGCCATTAGAGGATTCCCAAATGGTTTTCATGATTTTCATGAGCATGATGACTCAATTGCCATCCGAAAAAACTTGCTATGTACAACACAAGCCCCAAAGTAGCTAGGAATCTGTCTAGGGACAAGAGAGCCGATTTTTCAGGATACTATATATACCGGGCAATGGTGTTGATAGCATGTTGGTAAGTTTGTGTCACAGGAATATCATAGAAGGAAGCTTCCTGTAAAAACCCTTGAAGGTCTCTGGAACAGTCGAGGGTGCTCTCTGGAAGGGCAGAAAAGGCTCTGCATACTGCAGTTTGGACCTAAAACCATGCAGTTTGAAATCCAAGTTGCAAAGGTGAGGAAAAATTCAAGTTGAAATGAATATATTCCAGCAGAAGTTCTCACTTGAAACTGTGCACAACTTTGTCAGTGATCTGGCCATGAGCCATGAGCAAAGTGAAACAAGCCACTGTGATAGCAAAAGGAAAGCTAGCTTTGAAGTCACAAGTAGGACAATGATAAAATGCTGGGAGTCAATGTCATGGCCTACTTTGCTAACTCATAAAGCCCTGAAGGCACTACTGTCCCAAGCACAGATGTTGGAAAAGCAGGAGTAATCAGTGCATACTAGTGAGCTTTTAAGGCACTTGCAGCAGCCGCTAAGGAGCAAGCATGCATGACCACTACTCCAACAGGGATTTTTTTTTCATACATAGTATATAGAGAGTCCTCGGACAGAATAATCGTTGTCATCATATCCACTCCTCAGCTTTTTGAAGACCCCTATCATTAACCTGTTGATCAAGGTGCAGGAGTGCAGAAGTCCAGCCATTCAACCAAAATATATACATGTCCAACTTCATTGCCTTCCAAGCTACTGGACGGGATGCCATTCAGGAGCATGCCCTGCATGCCTTCAACAACTACACTGGATCCTCCGAAAACTTGCCCCACTCTTCCCCATTTATTACTTTGACACTTTGAAACACAAGGAGGCCCTGAATAATAAACCGGCTGATATCAAGTGCACTATGCCATTGGCTCAGTGCTTCAGTTCACCAAGAACATGAATGCATCATATACAATGTATT
The DNA here is from genome assembly GCA_028752905.1 of Cladorhizidae sp. MBARI D1340-BT2. NCBI lineage: Eukaryota > Metazoa > Porifera > Demospongiae > Poecilosclerida > Cladorhizidae > Cladorhizidae sp. MBARI D1340-BT2. The sequence goes on along the minus strand of JAQNBH010000006.1, from coordinate 35,726,839 downwards.
GCCAGGTGATAAGTGACTGATTCCTCCATTTAGAAGTGGTCTCCTATCTAATCAATGTGATTGTTTGAGAACAGAGAACAGCAAAGGCAGGGTGGGAAATTCATTTTTGATGGCTGTCGCTTGCTTGAAGAACAGGCGCACTTTGAATGTATTTTTCTGCAGGTAGTGTAGTTTTTCACAGTAGTGTTACATGAATTTTGAGGCCAGAACTCGAGCAGATGATCATGAGGGAAGTGGTGGGGTCAATGCTCTTTCTTTCTGGTAGCCATCTAGAAGAGAGCATCAGCACATTCACTGGCATGCTCTCAGGTATGCTTATCCCAAACTTCTTCCCAAGATCTTCCCTATCCTTGGTTCCCTTGGTTTGATGGGTATTACCAGCACCTTCTCTGGCAGCACACAAAAACCAATGTCTAGTAGTGGCATATACAACAGAGGAAAATATGTGCAGCATGGCCTCATGCTCTTTAAAGGACAGTAGGAAAACCTGCTTGCCATAGCCCTGTGAGATGGGAGTACAGTTACCCTGTGTATCTCCCATAGGACCTGCCAGACATGCTCCTTTTGACTTGAATCCAGAAGAACCCCATCGTGAAACTCCAAGCTGCTTGGAAGGGCATGAACTTCACCCTTTTCCAGCCCTTGGCAATGCAGTGGGAAACATGGGTGTTGGTCCCTTTCTTGGTGTGCTTCTAGCTGGAATAGGTGTGCTATTCTCGGGAACGTCCTTGAGTCTAGGAGAAGTCCTGTACTTCTCCTTGACATGGCAACTGTTAAGAAAGTACCCAGTTCCAGTTCTACCCTCCAATATCAACAAGGACATTGAGAATGGTGCACTGTCTGGAGATCCAAGGCTTCCACGATGTTTTTTCCAAGGACATACTGCCTTTCAAGAAGCTCAAATCAGGTGAGGGAATCATTGTTGACCTGCAAGACTTCCTGGATGGTGGCAGCACACACTGCGTTGCTCTTCGACAAACCTTTCACCATCGAGTATTTCGACAGCTTAAGCCTCCCACTGCCTGATTCTGTTCAAGATCCAGCCAAGGGGATGGTCTACAATGGCAATGAGACCTAGGACCATTGCTCTTGGGATGTGTGGGTGATACTACTATCTCTTCTTCATCACAATTGGACTTCTTCCGCAATAGGATGCATGGCCCCTTGGCCAACCACACAAAAAAATTGCATCGAGTCCCAATCTGCTTACACTTTGTGTTAGACTTGTTTGGGTTACTTTCCCCATGCTTATAATGTTTGAATATCAAATGCACACTGTATGCACATACATAGTAGAGCAGAGAAGCGCGTCATCACTGTGAAGGTTATCCAATGGGACAGTCACAGACTATTGATGAACTGCAGCAACTGTAACAGATTTGTTTGTCCATATGAAACCTGGAAGAGAAAGCAGACACTTATATATCTGACCTGGATAGTTTGGTGGCAGAATTAATGCTTTTCAGGCCTTGCAATGATTGATTTACTGCATATATGTTTACTAAAAATTGGTATTGTGTTTAGAATGATTGAGTAGACAGGTTGGAAAACGGAGAACTTCATTATGTTGTCTTCCATTTCCTGTTTGTTGTTCTTGTTTGTTTGTTCTAAATCCATATGTGCTTCTAGTGAAATGTCAAGTGAGCGAATTTAAGTTGATTATTAAGAAAAGCATTCTATCTGTGCTATGTCAATTGGGAGTGCATTGAGAATGTGTGTTATTCATATTATTGAATGCTCTGTGGGAGAAGGAGATTTTCTGTAAAGATTAAGCAGTGTGCATATTAGACACTCAAAAAGTACAGCAGTCAATTTATTTCCTTCATATTGTAGGCCTCTGTTTTTCTGTCTTCAGATCAACAAACGGATTAGATCTTGTTTTTCTGCTGCATGCATGGGTTACCTGAAAAATTATTAAGCATTATTGACTTTACAATGCTATATACTCTTACAAAGATTATGTTTGAGCACCCTATACATTGATTTCCATATGCTCAGCACTCAACCATCAACTGTATGCTCAAAAACAGGAGTAAAAAAGTTTAAAAAGTAAACATCTGTATTGGATTGACTTGTCAAAGAGAAAGAAAATAAGACCTTACCGGGTCTACAACAATTCTGAAGACTCTTTACCATTTAGAATCATGTACACCAATGTTACACTTATGGTTGCTTTGTATAACTGTTCTAGTTCGCTTATCCAGTACTATTATAGGTGTCACTTGCCACCCTAGTGCTAGCACATGAGAACAGGCTTTAGCTTGTGACTGCTCACAGAGATAGTAGAATAATCATTTTTAGATTGGCTTTGGCATCTCATATGTCCATATGGCTCCTAAATATGGAGGTTAGTGGTGGATATGTACCCATGACCTCTGTTAGGTAAATATGACGGCAAACACAAATTCAGTAGACTTGATGTTCACAGTATTATTCTCTCTTTGCATCACAAAGATGACACCTTGCTCTTTTTAATGACGTTAGTTTCATTTTTCTACCAATGTTTATCAACTGACATTACAATGTTTTCTATTATGATTCCAATGCTATTCATGTTTTTGTTGGATTCCAGGCTTGCTGATCTTATGTATGACAAGTGTGCCAATTGCAGTAATGTTGCTCAATTCTGAGTCACTTCTGCTACTAGCAAGGCAGGTGCCATGTGTAGTCAGGTAAGTCTTGCTGACATCCACAGTTCCATGGCAGTGATAATATTGTTTGGTGTGGTTGTTGTTTCAGCTTAACTGGAAAGTACACACGCATCTTTGTCTTGGCTTTCCCTGTGAGTTGGCAACCTACCAGTTTATTTGCTTTCTTTTCTCCTATCTTGCATTTTTCCATTTCTCTTCCTCTCTACCTTCATCATCCTCTTCCCTCTTTCTTCTTTCTTTCCCTTATGAGGGGCAGGATCTGAAAATATGTGGTTTACCATATCTTTGCACACATTCATGTATGGTCCTGATATATATACCAAAATGTAGCCAGTGCAGTGTGCTTTATAATGGTATTTATGTTTTGCCATACATGTTTTTCTTTTGGAACTTCAGTTTTGAATATGAAGTGATATCACCCCTCAAACTCCTCTTGAATGCTACTTTCCAGCATCAAGTCTTGAGTGGCTATAATGATTGATCAAGCAATACAAATGCTACAGAATAATGGAAGTAATTATGTTTTTATAAGTAGACTATGTTACTTAGGGGGTCTAAATTATTAACAAAACCTTGTGGTTATGACTTTGATTGTCCAACATCAAGGAGCAACCACTGTGACTGTAACTAGATATATAGCTCAAATGGTATCTCTCTCTGTGTGTGCTCTCTTTTGTTATTGTAGAATAGGGCTCTATCAGTTACTGCATAAAAAAAATTATTATGGCTAAACAAAAAAATACCATCAGAAAGCATACTGCACTGGCTACTTTTGATATATAAATCAGGACCATAGCATGGCATGAATACTTGCAAAGATATTGTACTTTATAATAAAATCATCTAGTCAGGTATGGTCAGACGGACCCTCTCCTCCATACATTTGCATTGTTATACCATCTTTTCCTCCTCATTCTCTTTACCTCCCCCCTACCCCCCACTGCCTCTTCTTCCACAGTGTACGAAAAATGAATCATGTGTAAAAAACTGTCATCCTTACTCTATCTTTATTCTCCTTCACAGGCTAGGGTACTGTACATTATGCTACAGAGGTACATGCAGGCTCAGAGTCTGGTATGGGTATTAGTAGGCATAGGACTAGCTGGCAACATGGTCTTGGTACTGTCTTGTGTTGTGTTCATAGTCGGAGCCAAACTAGGCACTATGTGAGTACAAAAATGTGATGGATGTGTCTACAGTGTGAGGGTGTGTGAGTATATAGTGTGAGGATGTGAGTGTGTAATGTGAAGTTGTGTGAGTGAATTGTGCAGTTGAATATTTATGCAAGGTAAATAGGAAAATCTTTATATCTCGCATATATTTTTTTCCCTTAAGAGGTGCCTCTCTAGGGATGGTCCTGTCCTACACAGTGTCTCCTGTCCTCCTCATCATTTACATCAAGTGGCGTAAGCTCCACCTCCAAACCTGGGGTGGGTGGAGCTTTGAGAGCCTTACAGAGTGGTGGCAGTTTTTGCGTCTTGGTATTCCGGGATTGCTGACCCTTGCCTTTGAGTGGTGGTCATTTGAGATCAGTGTTCTTGTGTCAGGCTCCATAAGTGAGCTGCAGCTGGCCATCAATGCCACTATTCTTCTGTTGATGACCATGTATTTCATGGTTAGTTGTTAAATTTGTAAGTTATAATTATCTGCACATTTTGTTGGGAGCAAGTGGTGAGGTGAGTTGGGGGGGGGGGGGGGGGGGGTTACAGGTCTAATATCTAATAAGACAATGTTGAAGATGACAACGTAGAACAAAAATATTTTTAAACTTGTACGATTACTCTCAACTTCCTTTAGGATTTTCTTTAAATCAGCTTTCAAGAAAATGATTTGTACGCAAATCCTTCCCCCCTCTCCCCCCAACCACCACCACCACCAAAATATCCTGTATATGATGCTCTGCATATATGACATAGAAGTGTTGGATGTGGCTATGTGTATAATGCTCTGCATATATAACATAAAGAAATTTTGATTGGATATGCTTCCTCTTATCAATTAGAACTGGAAGAATTAATGTTCTATGTAGAGAGCTTAAAAACCTTCTGCTCACTTTAATATCTATGACTCCATGACCTTCAGTAATCCTAAATTGTCATCTCAGACATAGTAACAATCAAGCTAGCTCCCCTACTGTATTTTAGTCAGAACAAATGAGCCACGCTCAGCTGCTGTTTGGTTTAGTTTCTGGAGTTCTCACTCCTTGGAAATTGTTCAACACCAGGCATTCTTAGGATACTCCAAACATTGCTAGTGATGTCAACTAAAAAGTTGATTTAAAGATAAATCTTTCTACTTGACTTGTCTTAAAATAGGAACCAGCATAAAACCATGTTTGTAGCAAAATCAAGAAGAACCTGAAATTGAGAAAAGTGTGTGTGTTTTTTTAAGGAATCCCAGAGGGTCTTGCTTATGTTTAGTTCACGTTTCCAGTTGTTTTTTGGTTGGACTATATGGTCAGTCAACTGTGGCAATATTGGGAAGTAGCTACTCTAGTGCAGTTGTGATGTTGAGAGCTACACCAATCCAGAAACATTGTCGTAGTCCAAGCTAGGTTAAATCTGACCAGATTGAGAGTATCCTTTTAAATACTTTTTGTAACCCTTTGTAACTTGTTTCTTCTTATAATGTGCTAAAGTCAACACATACCATGTCTTTTTTGCTATTATTGTTGTTGTTTTGTTATTAGGCCCTCTGCTATAGAGTCCTCTTTGTCCTCCTTCAAATGTAACCATAGGCTAGCTACATAACTAACCAAACTGGAAATTTTTACACACAAGTTTACTAGTTTCACAGACCCTTGATCAATCACTGCATTCAGAAAAGAGTCTGGGGACTATTACATAGGTTTTGTTTGTTTCAACAGAAGTGCTATGAAGCCAAATAGATGGCATGATTGGACATGAATCTGCACTACAGTCGTGCTATACCCAAAACTCAATTGATCGGCTGATCAGCACAGTTTGCATTCAGATAACCTTAGGAGGATTTTAGTTGCTGTTTTAAAGCATTTTGTGTAACCTGAGCTGAAATCAAACCAGAAATAAGCCACTCTTCACTTTCTTGGTGGTGTGGCCATATTTGTGAGTATTTCAACTGAAAATGGGAAGTACAGTATAGAGAAGCTATTAGGTAAGAGGTAACCAGCCATTGATGCTGTCACAACACCTGTGATTTTCCTCTCGTCTTCTGACCATGCTACCTTGATCTTAGCTGTGCTCTGATGCTCAAGAGTCGTGGAATGAGAAGTTTAGTTTCATCAATATTGATTATCAAAGACTAAGGGATTGACTGCATTTGTGCAGCTGCTATTATGTCCAAAAATCCCTTCTTGACAGCCTCAAAGTTTCCCAGTGGTGCTCCAGCAAAAGTTGGAGCCCTTCTTGAACAAAACTCATATGCTGCAGCAGTGGTTATGCCCATGGCTTATCAGTATTGTGATGGCTACCATAATCAGCAATAAGTGAATGGTTGTGAGCCATGATCAAGCCTGTAGCTGCAGCCATTACTAATTGAGCATTAACAACAACATCCACAGAGACCAGTGCCTTAGCATACGTATACCGTCCTGAATAGCACCATCAAGTCATCAATTAGCAATGGCCTGCCTCTCTTCATGTGTGGCAATACAGATGCTGCTGGAACAGACTGAGGATGGCATTTTTGACTAGATTTCAACTCCCTGCTATATTAATCCCGAAACTTCGTATAGTTGACTCAGGTGCTAAATGTCCCAGAAATATTCTGAAATGTTATCATGCTACATTCCTATGTCTGCTTGTTCAAGGATGATCGAGTAGGATTCTTCTGTTGCTTATCTTGCTCCATATTACTGCTTGCAACTCCTTGTTACATGCTGTACCTCCTCCTCAGAAATATGCTACAAGAATGCTGCTTTCGCTTTGGTGTCTTTGTTCTAAAGTACCTCAAAATAGACATCCCTAGTGGGCATACCTTCATTCTTCATGCACATGCACATGGCCATAACAAACTTTAACTGTGCAGCTCACAGGGAAAAATACTTTTTACGGTGTATATTTTGTTAACTTGTTTCTTGCTCACTACACAAATCAGCACATGCCATATTTTGTTATTTTTGTTATTGTAGATAAAAGGAAGAGAATACAATATCTCATTTGTTAGGCCAAGCTGTGTTATTACTCTACACTTTGGTGGGGGGGAGGGGGGGAGGAACTAATTTATAAAATGGGGGGGGAAATTGTGGTTACAACTTTGGAACTCCATAAATGTTCACTATATGAACTTGATATATATATAATGTCGAGAGAATCTAGTTGATTATTGAGGTCTTTGAAAATGTTTGTTGTCTACATTAGTAAATTCTTGTTTCACTCAATCAATATATTTTTGGTCTTGTTTGAATAGCATACCTAAACTGCTTCCCATAGTGAAAGGCTCTAGAGATTTGTGGAGTATTTGTCAATCAGACTGCAATTACAGTTTTTTCACCAATAGCAGAGAAAAGTTGTAATTGCACTCGAGTTTGCCTCTAATAATATGTGCAAACCATGTTGATATGGTATTTGATGTTATTTTTTTGGCGAAACACAGAAACTGATTCTATAGTTTTATATGGTATTAACATGTAATGGAATGGTTTGTAGTAAAATTTGGTACACCACTGGTAATTCTGCTTCACCTCGTGGAATTTTTTTACCATCCCTGCTACATTACTCATAGAATGCATTCCGTATATCACTACAAACCATGCATATACATAGTAAAAGCTGGTTGTTAGGCAGATCTGCTTATAGAGTAAAGCAAACCGGTTAGAAAACCACCACCTAACAAGAAGCATACACATCTTTAAAAAAATTGTTCATACTCATGATCATGTGAGCAGTTGTGTAAAACTTAGTTACCATCACTTATTTAGCTGGCCTTGAGAGGTCCATAGTTCTACGATATGCTATCAAATCGTAGCAGTTTTAACAAACTATATTCTGGAAAGTGTTGTTGAAGGTCATTACTTATAAGACCTCAGGAGGCCCTTCAATGGAGAAAAGGTATGTGTAGGGAAAGATGAATAATTGATAGACACTATGTAGGCATCTTGGTACTGCTTAAACAGACATTTTTGCCATTTCAGAATGGTTTTGCCAACTCACCTACCAACAGCTTGCTTCTCTCCCTTGTGTTCCTCAGCAATAAGCTGAGTCAGTTTAAAAAAATCATGCTTGCAGGGTCATAGGTTTAATTAAGTGTGACTCATACATGCTCCTAATAACAAGCACAGAACTCAACATTAGGATATGCACTTACAAAAGTATATGCCTAACAAATGGTAATTAAGCTATTTCCTTTTAGCAAAAACATGCAGATGGTTGCAGATTTAGACTCGATAATACAATTCACATTAAAATATATTAATCACTGCAGTTCATTGGACTGTTTTGAATTGTTATAGAAAAAGTATGATGAATGGACCATTGTACACAAGTTATATGTGGGGATATATACATAGATACAAGTATTTGTGGTGGTGTGGTGGGGTTGCCAGTTTACTACCTTAGCAGAGGATTGAAGGCAAGCTTGGGGGAAATATTTGGAGCTGAAGTCCTTTGAAACTGATGTACTAGACGCCAAAGTGAGTTTTAGCCAAGGTATACATAGGCAGCGAAAGCACAAAAGTGAAGCATCCAATTTTGTTACTCGTGTCATTGTCTAATTTAGAGAGACCCTATACTTAGTGGATCATAAAATGACATCAACTGATATTAGTAAAAGACAAGTTGATCTATATAACCACTAGAATGTGAGAGTGCTGTTTTGTAGAGCTAGTCATATTTATATAACTGTTGTCACAGATCTGCTAAAGTAGAGTACCCCTCCTCCCATCTCCCCTAACCAAAAATATTGTGTTTTAATGACTGACATTTTAAAATGCAAGCGTCAAACCAGTACTACGGCCCTTCCCAATAAGATCTGAAGAGAACCTTCTATTTTTAATTAATTAAGCTGGAAAAACATAAACTAGGCTGTTATGATTCCAGACACACTGGAAGCATATATTTTTTGTTTTGAGTTAAAATTAGCTGAAATTACCGTTTGGGATACTAAGGTGCTTTCAAAGTAAGTTTAACCCATTCACCACCAGAAAAAATGAGAATTTTGGCATATTTAAATACAATTTTTAAATCTTCCAGTGCTCTAAATTTCATATGTAATGTTTGTAATGTTATTCTGCTTAATCTGCCAATATTGTGGCTATGCTATGTTGCGTAGCAATAAACCACAAGAGTATGAATAGTTGTACTATTATTCTCAGCTAATATTATGCTTTAAGATTTATCTTCAAATCAGCTTTTTACGTTTTTGAAGCCAACATTTCAACCGAAATACTGCTGGAATCGTTTTTGACATCAAATCAATTCAGGTATATAGTGGAACTGGTTTAACTGCTATGGAAATCATCCTTCTTTTGAAACCACCAGTGATATGATAGCTGTGACAACCCTCACTGTTCTAAATTTTGCATGAGTTGCTTTAAAAAAAGAGGTACATTCCAAAGATTGAATGGTAGTGTTCAGATTGCTATGAATGTTCAAATGGGGATAAAATGGTTAGTGATGATCAGGAAGGCACATTTTCATTATTATTATGCTAATTATGCAAATTCAATTCAATTGTCATTGATAAAAGATTATAATCATGAATAACTGAAGTTCATAATCATATGTTACAAATGGAAATGACTTGATCACTAAGAGAACAGTCCTTGCCAGGCGTCCTCATCAAAAAGTCACCCAAGAATTTATATCATGAATGGTTACATTCACAACCTCTGTGTTCTTCTAGTGCTAATATCTGATTTTTGTAAATACTGGTCCCCTTCATTAAAAATATATATACATAGGTAAAATTTACCCAATATGATATCCTGTTTCTCTTTTCTTCCAGTCTTGATATATAACTGTTCTTTTTTGTAAAGGGCTTCATTATATTCACAAAATCCATGATATAACATAACCTTACCTTCTCAATAATCAACTTCAAATTGTATTCTCTCGACGTTTCGACTAGACGCTCTCGGGAGTATTTCTGATGAAGGCTAGTAGTCGAAATATCGAGAGAATACCATTTCAAGTTGATTATTGAGGTTTATTGTAATGTTATTATGTCAACTGAGAGTTCATTGAGAGCTCAGTTAAGCTCATCACCGCAATTTCTGTTATGTATTCACCTACCCCCTCCCCAGCCTTAGAAATATAAGACACTATCTATACCTTGGGGGTAAAATTGTTATGGTGCTTGTAAGGTGACCATGTACATTCTTGGGAATGAGTTTGAGGTTGTTTCGTAAATATATAAAATGTTCTTCCCAAATGACACATGCTATCCACGAACTCAAACGGGAAATTAGGGGGACCAAAGTAAAACTCAAATACTTCGCAGTTATTCCTTAGAGAATGGTAGCTACATTATTGGAAATGGGCACTGAGCTCTCCAAAGCATCTGTATAGTAAAGAAAGGTTAACTCCTTCAGACCAGTCTGTTTCCCTTGGTTGGACTATAAGAAGAAATGTCCAAGTACAAACATCTGTATTCTCTTCAAACGAAAGAGAATACAAATGTTTGTACTTAGACCTATCATCCTAAAGTGTAGCTAGTTTCCTAGAAATAAAGTGTTTGAAACTGATTCTGTCATTACTTTATCTGTCGAACTACTTCTACAGATGCTATTAAAGTACCTTCCTTGCGATTTAACCTAGGTCCAAGATCACCAATTATTGCATATCTTTGGTACACTACAGACACTGATGTTTCTGTCCCTCATAATAAATCTCTTTCAACAGCAAAAAACAATATGTATTGGCATGTGAACAATAGCAAGCTGTGCGACAGCTAAAATTGTCATGATTGATGATGTGTAGTGAAAATGATCCATGTAGGGAGTGCTATTGCAACCCTCAAGATAATGCAGTGTTGTGAATGGTGTCAACTAGTAATGTAGTAAACCAGATGGGGGGAAAACCTGTTAAAAGTATGAAAAAGCACCTTGAAATTCATCTTTAAGTATAAATATATGACTTCTGAAATTTATCTTGCAACATTTTAGCCACACGCTGTACCCTTTATCAGGATCTATCTACCTACCTATCTATCTATCTATTATGTAGCTTTCACTTGCATTACTTACATACAATATGTTCATGCATAAAAGCTTTGTACCAGAAGACTCCAAATGTTCCTATGCACATGCAAACTACTTTTTCTCGATTACTGCTTTTAAATCAGAGTAATGATTGGTGATTGGTACACATATATTAAATGGTAAAGAGTTATCTAACTTATTGTGGTTTCCTCTTCCCCCCCCCCCCCCCCACCCCCTTTTTTTAACAAGTCAATATGTGTTTGTTTTTAAATAAAATATCTCAGTTCTTGTTTTTAAAGTTGCAATTCTCAAGCCATGCTCCAAGTATCTGTGTTCATGTGAACATCATAAGAAGTAGCAATGTTTGGAACCAGGAAATCTGTTAGAATAATATTCCAACTTTGGGTGCATGAAACTTTAGTATGATTACACTTACACCTCAATTTGGGTTCCACAAGAAAGCATGGATAGAGCTGTGATAAAGTTGCATACTTTAATCATGTGGAAGTGCTCCAAAATCAAGAACCAACCTGTTCTATTTATATATTTAGTTAATGTCCCTAGAGCATACTTGTCTGAATTAGAACAGAAAATATTGCTCTCAGTGTTTGAGTACTTTGTGTGGTTATCGCTATCGCTTTTGTATTCTCTAGAATTCCAATGGAATTTAGTTCCTAGACACACATGCATCCATAATAAGATGGTGCAATTGAAGGTGTAAAACCAACCAGTTTCTGTTGCAAGCCCCTTTTTGGGGAGTATTGTTTGCATGAAAACTCTTCACCTGCTTCAGATTTGTCAGTCATTAATTGAAAGGATTGATTTGGTATTGTTACAATGGTTGTAGAAAGGTAGTTTGAAATGACTTGAAGGAGAAGGTCATGTGTGAGTGTTAGTGGGAGTAATAGCATTTACTATATTTTCATACAAGACTTCATCACAGCTCTGTGTTCTATAGATCTCTGTTTCACAAATTTCTGCAGCAAAGCTCTCTGCCCCTCACCTTTCTATTCCACAGCTCTCTACTACTCTAAGCTCTATGTCCTAAAGTTCTTGCATCCCACAATTCTATGCCCCACGCCTCTCTGATTCACAGCTTGCACCTCTCTGCTTCACAGCTGTCTGCCCAATAGTTTCTGATGCATATCTCTCAGCTACACAGCTCTTTGCTTCACAGCTCTCTACCCAATGGTTTCTGACTCAGCTACACAGCCCACTGTTTTCTGCCTCAGAATCTATGCCGATATTTTATGTTAGAAATTTAAAACAACTTCTACTCAAACTGGTTGTTAATTAAGTACATAATTATACTTTGGGACAAAATGCATAGCAAGCTCTGATTCACAGATGTGAGTTCATAAGTAAGAATTCATAGGTGAAGGTTTAGTGGTGAGAGTTCATAGCTGTTTTGTTTTCACACTATAATACTTCACACTAAAAATACTGTACCTAGTTTCTATCAGTTGCTGATGTTGTTCTTATTATTGTCATTTTTGTTGTTATTATTTGCTGTTATCACACAGGCTTCTTCAGGCATGGCCAAAGCTGTCAATGTGCGTGTTGGCAATGAACTTGGTGCAGGTAACATTACTTCTGCTAAACGAACTTCTTTTGTGGCTCTGGGACTTCAAAGTACATATATAGTAACATTTAACATAGTAACATTTAACATTAATTTCTCTTTTATCAGCTAAATAAAATGTTGGCCAAAGCATATTAGCCAATGAACCAGTTGAATAATCATTATTTTAGCACATAAAAAGGGAAGTCTAACTCTTCAATGTAATGAGATTTATATTTCGAGGGATATATACTATGATTGGTCAGTCATGAGTACACATCTCCTACTTTTTGGAAGCTGTGGTAGGTAAGACTCCTACACCAGAGTTGTCTAAGTTAATTTTTTGTTGGTTGTAGATAATTACATGTACTGCCTTGCAAGGACAGCTATGTATATCTACATAAGGTCCGGGATTAATTAATATTTTGCCTGCATACCAGAGTTGTCTAAGTTAATTTTTTGTTGGTTGTAGATAATTACATGTACTGCCTTGCAAGGACAGCTATGTATATCTACATAAGGTCCGGGATTAATTAATATTTTGCCTGCATGATGCAAAAATTACGTATGATTATGCTTTAGCGTATTGGGTGTACACACAACCTCATAATGGCAGGTTAAAGTTCAGAAATAACACCTGAATAACAGGCAGAAGGCCCTGGAAGTGGAGTCTTAACTAATGTTCCGGAACTAAATGCAACTTCTTCATGTATTTAGCATCACAACATCAACCCTTACGAAGTGTTGATCTTGACTTATGTACTCCACACAGACTTATTCTCCATCGAAACTTGGTACACACATTTACATTATATTGTGCTCTCTCTCTACTACATTCCACATTACACTACAGCAATGTTTGCTCTCTCCATTTCTGCGGCCACGTTTGCATGCCGAAATTATATAGGATTCATCTTTACCTCAGATGAGTAAGTTCCTGCTCATAGTGTGTTAATTATAATGTAGACTTTATCTATAAAAGAGAAGCAAATTTTAAGTTGATCATTGAGAAGGTATTATATTCTACTATGATCTTTGAGAATTGGTGAGATGATGTTGTGGGTTCTTAATATAACAAATGTTTACAATAGCCAGTACAGGTACACACAACATACAGTAAAATAGCTACCATAGTTCAGATCATGTCCTCAATAATTATGCATCCACGACGAAACTGTGTATCATTTACTATCTTGAATGAAATACTGCATGCTTTAAAGTAGGCAGTGCATGTTCATAAGGAAACCCAGCCCAGTATTTTTACCATCATATTTGTTTCAAAGTATGAATCTGCAAGCAGAATGAAGTGTAAGCTTGTAGCAGCAAGTGCAGCATCTGTAATTGCTATACCCAAACTGTACAATAAAGATATCAAGAGACTATCTTCACATTAGATGAAGCTGACCTGGCAGTCACACTCACAAAGGTAGCTTGCCTGATTAAAATCTGGTCATCTATTACTTGCACACCTGTTCTGCAGTCTTGTAAACTTAATGGGGGACTATGCGTAAAAAATTAGAGATTTCTTTTTTTCCCTTCTTTTTTTTCTTCTTCTTGCAAACAATTTTTTGGTCCATGTAAGAGATCAAGAAACTACAAAGAGAACACCATGATATTTGCCCTAATTTGGTCCATATTGTTCCAAAAAATCTTGTTTTTTTGCCGTAAGGCTCATAACTTTTCTAAACTTTACTAAAAAATGATAATTTTCATATCACTGGATAGCCCTTCTAATTATCTATCTATTGTATGTGCCAAAATTTTAAGTACTCTAAGGATTAGCAAGTTATGGTGATTTGAAGTGGTTAGGTTTGGGATTTTTCCTGGTGTTTTCCAGTTGCCAAAGCGGTGGCCTGCCACACAAAAACCACTACATTTATTGATGTGTTCACATATTGCAGATTAGGGCCTTCTCTATCAGCTGACCAAATCTGGGCCTTTGGTCTTGATAATTAGGGCAGTTACGAATTGTACTGCAAGATAGATCAACTTATTTAGGGATCTTGATGTATCTTCCAAGAAAATATGTCTGCAGAGACATTCAACATATCATTAGGAACAAAGCATAAGGAAATAGGGAATAAAATGACCTGCATATACAACAAAAGTTATGGCGATTTATAATACTTTGGTGGTGCTGACGTACAGTTCCTCCCTCCCCCCCCCCACACACACACACCCCTGGCGACTACACATGAAATAAGTTCAAACTGTTGTTGCATCTATCTACTTGCTATTTCCAAAGTTTTAGAGACATAGGATGCTTCTTTCAAAGTTATGGTGGATCTACTTCATCATACATTTCTTTGACATGCACAAACATTCAGCTGTAAAGGAAAATTCCATAACAATTTTCATCATATTTTTCTTTGTTACATGTAGATATAGGCACAGAAAAACTCAAGAGTCACGGAAGTAAAAAAAAACAGATCAAGGAATTGCTAAAACTTGTAAAAGAACATATTTGTCAAGTTATTTCAGTGCTAACTCAAACATTTCGTTTTCCAAACTTGGAATGCTTATTCCCACAATTAATGGAAATATTTCTTGTTGCGGGAATAACTTTAAAACAGTTTGCAAATTTTTTGGGCTATGTATGTCATTTGAGAGCTCTTTTGGTACTCTGTGATCCAAGTGTCAGATTTTTGTTTACTGCAAGGATTGCCAAGAGATGGTGGTTAGAAGAGGTGGCCTCTAGTTTTTATCAGTTTTTCCGACTCTGTAGTGTGTAACTAATCAACATGACAACATATGGTAACTTTGGTCCATGGATATCACTGAGACACTCCTTAGCAAGCCACACACCAATTATGAGTAAATAACTTCAAATCGTTAGGCAGCTAGGTCTGCCACAAATATCTTGGAGTCACCTCGATGTTTCTGCATGTATCTTCTGAGAAAATTTGTATATAGAGATATTTAACACTTTATAAAAACAAACAAAGACTTTGGTACGATAAATACTTGTGTGGACGAAAGAGAAAAAATGTGATGACAATTAGAAATAGGTACAACTATTTTGTGGTTTTGACGCATAGTCCCCCCTTAAGTAATAGAGCATTCCTTCAATTATTGCACACCCTCAAGTGGTATGTATGGCTAGGTAGCTTGTCGAACTGCAGAAAGCACACAATCCAATGGAGGAAATATGACATTTCACATGCTCTTTCTGCTCTTGGTGGTGCTGTTGATAATGCTGTGATCGCCTATAGTTGTCCCAATTTCACAATTGTTGCCCGCCTAATCTAGCCTTAACCAGCTCTAGCATTGGTTTGGCAAGGGCATCTATAGTTGATCTTTTATCGTCTATGACATCACTACACCTTGCTCTAACTTACTTTTTTGTTTTCCTCATTCTTACCCTTTTCTCCTCCCCTATTCTTGGTTATTCTCTTGCTAAGTGAACAGAAAGCGTTTGTGTAAAACCAGTCAGGATGAGATGTTTTGCTAAATCATGCATGCACTGTTCCAATTTCGTCAATCCCTACTGCAACACCTTTTTATTTTTTCCAAGTGCCTCCACTTGGATACCCATACTTAGGAATCAAATCCTTGTTCACAGTTGTTGTTTTAATTTGCATGCTGTTGTTCTGTATTATCAAAAGCGAAGAACTGGAGACCATGCATGTTTGTAAATATTATGATAGACTGTGAAGACCATTACCATTTATGTGTATAAGTACACCGTGCACATGAGCTCGAGCTGTTTATTACAAGGGCAGACATTAATATTGAGACTAGTGATGGAAGATGTAGCCCATTGTATTATGTCCCACAATATATTATTATCTGACAATGATCGCAGGAAGGTGATAGCTGGTGTAGCGGATGCCATGATTGGAGCAATAGGTATCATCTTTTCGGATCAAATTCAAGTATGTCTTGAATTATTATTATTATTATATTATTATTATATTGTTGTTGAAAATTGGGGGGGGGGGGGGGGAGTTGTTTTTGTTTTGTGAGCTAACCATAGAGCCTTCATTACCCTGCTGCCCCTATCAGTCTGTATGTTTGTATGAGGGGAGGTCTGTGTTTATCCATGGCACAAAACATGGAAATTACTACTTTAATGTTAATTACCATCTTATAATATCACTGCTGAAAACATAAACACACTTTGTAAGTCGTATGGTATTTAAGTGGTGACACAGTAGCAACCTGACCTGTATGTATAAACAGATATACAACAATAATATCCATACATTTATGTAAGTAGATCAATCTTCCTCCCATCTAATCCCCTCTGCTCATCTTTTTCTACTTGCCTTGTTATAGGGTGTTATATCTGGTGTAATGCGAGCCACAGGGAGGCAGACATCCCTTGCTGTAGTCAACTTCTTTTGTTATTACATCCTGGGTCTTCCCCTGGGAATCACACTTGCCCTGAAGCTAAACTTGAAGGCCAAGGGAGTCTGGATGGGGCTCAGTGTGGGAACTACTGTACAGGTGCACTGGCCAGATAAGTTACCAGTTACCATGTCTCGGTATTTCCTTTGCCAACACCACACTGGGTTGAGGCAGGTTGAAGTAGGTTGACAACAGCTCTATGGGGACACACACTGGACCAACACCACACTGGGTTGGGGCAGGTTGAAGTAGGTTATTAACAATAGCTCTATAGGGACATCCACTGGACCAATACCACACTGGGTTGAGGCATTAGGTGCAGTACAAGGTCACATGCTTAACTTATGACTATACCCAGTAATAATTAATATTTACCAATGTTACTTATATGCCACCAAATTGGTGTTAAGTCATACCCTGAAATGGACACAGAGATGTTAAGCTGCTACTGTGAACTGTATTCCATCAAGTTTGGTATATATATATTTGTAGTTGACACATCTTTGTACACCAATCTAATAGACATAGTTGATGAACAATGGTGTAAGAAGTGTATTTTATGTTCGGTTTATGAGCTTTCGGCAGCAAAAGGGACATAGAAGCGACCTTTGAATGCAAAGCACAGAAGCTAAAAACTGATGCTTAAAATAATGGCTGCTTATGGCGAATTTATATGCTCAATCCTACCTCCATCTAGAAACACTCTGAGTTGATGCCCGAGTTTGCAGATATATCCAAAGTGCTAGTCAATTTGCTAAGCCAAGTATTTTTAGGGGGAAATTTCAAACTTGGATTAACCCACTAAATAGATAACAAATATTTGTTTCTTTATTTGGTGTATCAGTACCCTTATTAGCAATAACTGAAAACCATGGAGAGACATTTATGTTAGCTCAAGCAGTAGCTACAAATCACTTAAAAATTCACTAAGGAGAAATATATTTGTTTCTCATTGATCATTGAGAAAGTTATTTTATTCCACCATGCCAGCTGAGAGTCCTACAAAGTCTTCATCTTGGGGAAATTTTGAACTTGAAGAAGTACAAGTTGGTAGAAGTTACCAGAAAATTACTCAAATCTTCATTGTCCCACGAAATGTTGAGCCTTGCTGAGACAAGTCAATGAATACAAGGTAAAATTTTCAATAACAAGCAAAGCAAGCTCTTACTGAGGAGTTGAATGAAGAAGTTTGTATTGTTGCGCATGGCCATACGTCTCCCCGTCTATTTACATATTCACAGTAGATTTACCTATCATCTGCCTTAAATAAAATTGGCCTTATATAAACTGGAAATGATCATCATAAAGAGAAAAGAGTGTAAAAATGGTAGCAGATTTGACATGGAATGAGAAATGGATACACAGCATGTGAACTGCATGGTTAATACTCTCAGTAGAAAATGTGCTAGAATTTTTATCTTGACACAGCCACTCAATTCCTTAACTTGGTGGTGGATTTCTAATGTGAGCATAGAAACTATATTGAGTTTGGCATGGTTAAAAATAACAAATATATATATTTTAACAATTCCTTGCATGTACTGCCCCTTGTTCCTGCCATTCCTCGTCCAGTGAGTTAGAGAAAATTGGATACATGATCGGTATATAAAGGAAAGATAACTAAGCATATTTTCAGAGATATGCTATGGAGAGCGTATGTGAATGCATAACATACTGGTTGTTTAGCACCCACTTCTAACCCCGACCAGCAAGAAAACAGGAACTTATCTGCAAATAAGCATTTATTAAACACCATCAATAATTAACATACACTCACTGAAAAAGTTGACGAACACTTTGCATTTTTTTTGACTGGGCCAGTGGAGAATGTAGAAGTTAGTCTCATGAGCCAGTTAAGAAGGTAATATTCTCTCAAGCCAAACTAAGAAAGAAAGACACAGGCTCCCGAGAAGAACAAGGAAGAGCTAGTGCTGTCAAGTTTACTTTCAGATTAACTTTACTTCTGTGAAGAATGTTCACTTGACATAGCTATTTGAACATACTTGATGGTGAAAAGCTAGCCAAAGGCGAGAACAATTATTGCGACAGGCTCGCTATTGGCATCCTTCATGAGCCAGCTACAACCTGGAAAGTGTTATCGAACTTCATTGGCCATGGACTTTTCCTGCACAACTGAAAGGTGAGGGAAAGGCTATAGAAGTGCCATGCAAATGAGCAGCAAGAAGCTTGTTAGGATATTGTGGACAGCTACAGCTAACAATGGGCATGGTTATACATGTACTAAAATTCATGCCACAATGCATTGTGAAATCGTTGCCCTTATTTTTATGCACTTAACCAATACTTTTTTCAAAGAGTGTTTGACTAGTACTTTACAGCAAGATGCCATTGAGATGCCTAACAAAAACGTTTTTTAACAACAAGATTGGCGCTTGATTACTTGTTATGCACTAAACATCAAGAGGCTTAACAAACTAAGTTTGTGGCAAAAATACTGCAAACTATCTCTTTATCAAGATGTTTGAAGTTCTAGTCAGCTTCTGCATGACCTTCCCTTCAGTACTGTGACAATACTGTCTGCTATCTTCAGGGAAAGCTAACTCTTAGAAAAACCCTCCATACTTTCACAGTTAAATCTCCTTTGTAGAATCTACCAGCCCATATGTTGCAAGTTGTGCGACCTTGCACATGTTTAGAATGTGTTGAAGAACATAATATTTCTCAGCACATCATAATCTCATTACTTCATGAAGGCATCAATAATAATTGTCAGGGCACCCCAAACCATGGTACCCCCTGACAATGCTGAGTACCTCATCTAGGCTGAACTCTGAGTGCAAGACTAAACTGGCACCACCTCAGGAATGTAATTGTGATTGTGACTATATTTAGCAAAGACTTATATTACACATGGCTGCTGGATTATAAAAGCACCTCGCACGTGATTCACGCTCGGTTCTGTCATGCTTTGTGCTCTGTACAAGTCTTGAATGTAAGCTATATAATAGAACTTTATATAACGCTTCTCATAGCTCTAGACAACGAATGTTGTGGACCAGTACCCTGCCCTAGCACCAACCATAGTTAGGTCCATAACAGTTGGTGGCAGCGGTCTCAGATGAACTCAACCTGAGAAGGCGAACAGCCAGTCGCTCAACAGTGCTAACGGAAATGTCTTATGCAGCAGGAAGACGGACAAAGACATCAGCGAAGTCGGCAGAATCCGACAGGTGGAAGGTCGAGTTCGAGGACACAATAACTGACAGTATGCCTTACTCCCAAGAAAACACGGAGGAGGTGGAAAATATGGAAGAGAAAGAATACCACAGATCACAGGAACATCAGTATATGAACGAGGAAAAAGACTCAATACTGGTTGGAGGACCAGAACAAAATCAGAAGCAACCAGTGTCAGAGGTAACTCAGCTCCTAGCATATATGCTAAAACAGAATGAGATAGAAAGCAGAAGAAGGGAGCATGCAGAAGAGGAAAGAAGGAAAGAAGACCAGAGGAGATAGGCAGAGATGTTGAGCAGCATGACTAGAGCATCAACAGAACCTAGGCTGGCACCCAGTCACGAGAGTTCTACACTGAGAGTCCCTCAACTCCCACCAATGAAGGAGAATGACCAGGATATTGCATCGTTCCTGGCCAAGTTCCAATGCCACATGGAAACATTTGAGGTACCTCGGGGACTGTGGATTGGACATCTCTCTATGGCCCTCAACAGAGATGCACTGGAGGCTGTGGATCTGATGACACCAGCAGTAAGGAAGGACTAGCCCAGATGAAGGAGGAACTATTGGCACACTTCCTTGTCATTCCAGACACTTACAGGAGGCATTTAGCAGAACTCAAGAAGTCAAGCACCGACTCTTGGGTGATGCACCTCCGGAGAACACAGAGGCTAGTATCCCAGTGGACGGTAGATTGCGAGACTCTACAGCAGCTCAGAGACAAGTTCATAGGAGAGAGACTCTGCAGGAGATGCCTCATTGGCTATCAACATGGGTGAGAGACAGTAACCCCAAGACGGCACAAGAGATTGGGCAGCTCGCAGACACCCACTTGTACAATCAGAGAAGCCATGCAGGAGACCTCCACAGACGGACACTTGGACACTCAGACAAAGGCCAGGGGAAGACCCAAGGAAGGTGGCAGGGTAAGCGAGAAGGGCCGAATCCCAGCAGTACGCCAGGAGGAAGTTCAGGCTCAGCGGCTGTCAGGGAATCAAGAGCAATCATCCCTGACTGAAGCCTACAAGGGGAAAACCCTTCAACACATCACCACAAGGTCACGAGACAGCACAAATTACATATACGGAGGAATGGATTGAACACAGATGTAACACTCTGATTGGACAGCCTAGCTAAAATAATAGATATAAGGAGCTTGTTAGATAGTAACAGGAGCCCAGCCGACTAGGATGTAATTGCTTATTGGTGATACCCTCTTTATCATATACTTGATGAACTAGTGGTACGGGCTATATAGCTATATAATCACTAGATAGAAACCAGTTACAAATTAGTGGTCTAGCTAGGTGAGTGGATGGTACACGGCCACTCCCCCTAAAGAGCTAGGTGTCGCAGGGAAAGACCAGAGGTCTGAGTGGCTGGGACAACACCCCCCACCAGACCAAGGGACAGGAGTATTCCCTTCCCTGACATTGGTGGCAGCGGTGGGATCTTCTATAATAGAAGATCCTGGACCAGCCTTTAGATAGTGAGGAGGTTGGAACTTAGCTAGATGAAACAGGGATACAGCCCAGGCACGGCCTAGGGGGCTTGAAAAAAACCAACCCTGAATAGCTAGTGTTGAGGTATTGGGTGTTGTTTTTTTGTCGTTGTTATTGGCGGAGGTGGGGTGAAGGATGAGCAGTGAGGACAGGAGATCCCTGAGGGACTCTCGCCGTGTCCAAAGCACAGTTTCCGAGGCCTCTCTTGGAGCAGTGGACCCCATGGAAAAATTCCTGTCCCAGTGGCTCCAGATTGACCAGCTGAGGGTCGAGAAGGAGGAGCGGAGGAGAGTAGAGGAGCGGGACAGGCAAGCCGAAATCCAGGAGCGGCTGATGCAGAGCCAGGCTGAACAGCAGGAAAGGCTGATTCAGTTACTGACCGAGACCCGAGTACCACCAGGGCAACAGTTGCCAGTGGTAGGCCCGGCGCCCTGCACCCCAAAACTCATAGTACACAAGTTCCAGGAAGGTGTCGATGACATGGGGGCCTTCCTGGATGCTTTTGAGGCAACAGCGACTGCTGGAGGGTGGCCTCGACCACAATGGACCGCCTTCCTGCGTGGCTCATTATCAGGAGTGGGTTTGACTGCTGTTGCTACTATGCCTGCAGTTCAACAGACAGAGTATCAGGCTGTAAAGGAGGTGTTACTTCGTGAATACCGGATAACCACCGAGACATTTCGAAAGCGCACGTTCGAGACTCCTTTCGATCAGGCTCAGCCAGATACATGGCTGGCACGACATCGCCAGAGCTTTCATCAGTGGTTGGAAGCATCCCCCCTCGCTGACCGGGAGACCATGTTAATGGAGATAACTCTGAAGCATTTGCCCTGCTGGTTAGAGATGCAAATGCGGAACCTCAACCCGGAGAACTTCGAGGAGTTGAGTGAAGCTGTTGTGAGGCACTTGGCCAACCAGACAGGGAGAGAGCCAGAGCCACAAGGATCAACAGGGAGAGCGACCGAGAGAGAGAGAACTCAACCCGAGACTCCTTTCCGGCCGGGACTTCAAACACAGGCCCCCAGCAGAATTGGCTGGGATAGACCTATACAAAGAGGGAGTCCAGGGAGTGGAGAGAATGTACCCACATCCCAGAGGAGTAATCAGGAAGTCAGATGCTTCCGGTGTAATCGGCTCGGGCATATCAAGAGAGACTGCCGGGTAAAGTTAGAGCAGGCGCAGCTGGTGTACGAAATAACCAGGGAGAATACCTCGAACCGTTGGACGAGGAAGGCCAATCTCAATGGCAGGACCGTAAAGGTGTGGTTGGATACAGGGTGTACCAGGTCAGTGGTGCATGCCAGGTGTATACCAACAGGAGCAAGACTGGGGTGGAGCATACCATATGCCACAGCCACTTCCAGAGAAACTTGGATCCCAGCAGCCAGGGTGGTGCTGAAACTGGCTGGGAGGACGTATCACTTGACCGTAGGTATTTCGTCTTACCTACCCATAGATATGTTGGTGGGACAGGATGTCCCCCAGCTGAAAGAGTTGCTGGCTGGAGTGAACTCGGAGGAGACACGACTCGCCAGAGAGGGCACTACCGAAGTGGCCCTAGTTTCGACCAGAGCTCAGGCACAAACCCGGGTGCACGAAGAGGAGGTGTCGCAGGCTCAAAAGACCAACGACGAGGTCGTGCTGACCGACCCCACAGATGGGAGCCGTGAGGGAAACGAACTCCCCTACGAATTTGAGGATGAATTCTTCGAGAAGAAGCGTGTGGAGAAGGAACATCAGGTGGGAAGCGAGACGGAGACGGTGGTACTCTCCGACCAAGTACCCCCAGACGAGTTGCGGGCGATGCCTCTACAGCCATATCATTATACCATGGCCTACCATGCAGGACGAAAGACTGGCAACACCGATGGTCTCTCAAGAGAACGTTGTTCTCTGCTAGAGGAAGGAGAGATGTCAGGGAATCAAGAGCAATCATCCCTGACTGAAGCCTACAAGGGGAAAACCCTTCAACACATCACCACAAGGTCACGAGACAGCACAAATTACATATACGGAGGAATGGATTGAACACAGATGTAACACTCTGATTGGACAGCCTAGCTAAAATAATAGATATAAGGAGCTTGTTAGATAGTAACAGGAGCCCAGCCGACTAGGATGTAATTGCTTATTGGTGATACCCTCTTTATCATATACTTGATGAACTAGTGGTACGGGCTATATAGCTATATAATCACTAGATAGAAACCAGTTACAAATTAGTGGTCTAGCTAGGTGAGTGGATGGTACACGGCCACTCCCCCTAAAGAGCTAGGTGTCGCAGGGAAAGACCAGAGGTCTGAGTGGCTGGGACAACACCCCCCACCAGACCAAGGGACAGGAGTATTCCCTTCCCTGACAGCGGCATCAAATAGCAGACCAGACCAGAGGAGAAAATAAGCCTCATTGGACTGACCGCAGGGACAGACCTAAGTATGACCAAGTAAGAGGACCCAGGTGTTTCTCTTGTGATGAGTTTGGGCACATTGCCTCTGTTTGTCCCAAGAGAGCCCAAGCAAACATGGCACAGACCGGCCCCCTTGCAGCCGTTCTTCCAGGAATGATCGAAGGACAGCAGGTGCAGAGGATGCTTGTGGATACAGGAGCGTCCAGGACCATTGTCAGGAGATGTTGGGTACTCCCAGAGATGATCAGAGCCGATAAGTTATGTATTCCAAGCAAGAAGAGGCACTATCATTGGCAGACCTCAGGATCTCCGTCGGAGGCAGAGACATGGTCTTGGAGGTCCTCGTGAAGGTGGGTCTACCGTATGACGCTCTACTAGACATACCCTTCTTATGGAAATTGGGCCACCATCTGGAACAGAAGGACTTCGTAGGAGCAGTCCAGACACGAGAGCAGAAGCATCAAGAACGAAGACGGAGAGAAGAGGAAGATGCAGCTGACAAACACAGTCAAGCAGATGTGACCCTTATGCAGTTGAGCCAACCAGCCGAGATGGAGTGGCTGCAGGAGACTCTACAAGGCTGTGGAGAGGAGGATTTCCAGAAGGTTTACTTCACGTCCTAGGCTCACCAGGGAGCAGAAAAGACGCCAAAGTAAGCCATTTTCAACCTTAACCTATGTCACCCATCCCCTAGACGGTGGCAAGGAAAAGTTGAAGGAGGCACAGCAAGGTGACCAGATCCTAGCTGAAGTGTGGGCTCAGGCAGACGAGAATCGGAAGTTCTACTCCAAGCAAGGATTGCTGTACAGGAGAGTGGAGGGAAAGGTTGACATGGACGGAGAAGACCAACTCATTCTGCCAAAGGAATACAGGGAGCTAGCCCTCAAGACTGCACACTTTATACCGATGGCTGGCCATCTAGGCCGCAAGAAGACCACTCAAAAAAAGAATACTGAAGAGACTCTTTTGGCCCGGAGTCCACCAGGATGTGGCTGATCTATGTAGAGGATGTCCAACATGCCAAAAGACAGCCAACCACAGGAAGAGTGTGTTAAAATCAGTTCTCATCCAATTAGAACCTTTAACTAATTGGCATGAGACACTATTTTATACGACGGCTAGATCCTTGGTCACCAGTCTCTCCTCACTAGTGATCCTCGATCCAACCCGAAATCAGCCAACTCCAGTAGTCGCTGTATCCCTCTTATTAATAGAATGGTATATATATTAATAAGATAAGTGATATACTCAATCAGCAATCATACACAGAGGATTACACAGAGAATACACAGACCATACAAGCCTAGCTTTACAGTCTATCCCTCCTTACAAAAGTTCAGTTCCAGTTCTTCTCTTAGTGTTTTCTCTCTCTCCCTTTATTTAAATTACAATGTTCTTTTATAGCACTCAGTTTGAGGTCACCAGTCTCTGGTGGTTTCTTTGTCCATGGTGATTTCTTTGTCCATGTTGGTTTCTTTGTCCATGTTGGTTTCTTTGTTCATGGTTAAGCACCAGCTGTAGGTCCTCCATCTTCCCATGGTTCATGGAAGGTTTCCTGTTAACAGTCAGGGAAGGTTTCCCTGACAAAGAGCAGAGCCCCACTAATACTGATGCCGGTCATCGATCAACCCTTCCATCGTGTGACGATCGACCTGGTGGGCCTTCTACCTAGGACCAAGGCTGGACACCAGTACATTTTAACTGTAATGGATTATAGTACCAGATATCCAGGGGCGGTGTCTCTGACGAAGACAGACAGTCTCACGAAAGCGGAGGCACTACTCACCGTGTTTTCCTGCTATGGACTGCCCCGAGAGCTACTATCAGACTGTGGGGCCAACATAAACAGCGCCATCATGAAGGAACTCTACAACCTCCTGGGAATTAAACCTCTAAACACCAGCACGTACCATCCCCTGACCGATGGGATGCAGGAACGTTTTCATAGCACCCTGAAGTCCATGTTAAAGAAGATCATGCACAAGTTCGATGCTCAGTGGGATCGTGCCTTACCATACATCTTGTTTGCATATCGGGAGGTACCAAGTGGGTCCACTGGGTTTGCACCCTTTGAGTTACTGTTTGGGAGGTGTGTCAGGGGACCCCTTGATGTATTAAGAGAGAGTTGGGAGGGAATGCATACTTCCAGTGAGAGTGTACTAACCTACATCCACAAGATACAGGAACGACTGCAGTAGGTGCACGAGATGGCTAGGGAGTGGGAGAGACTGTCCAAAGCAGAAATAAAGCGCTGTTATGACCGGCCATCCAGAACCAGGACTTTCTGCCAAGGAGACCAGATGTTGGTACTCATGCCATCCGAGACCCAGAAGTTGCTAGCGGAATGGCAAGGACCATATTCAATTGAGGAGAAGATCTCCGACGTCACTTACTGTGTCAGGATGCCTGACAGAAGGAAGCAGAGTCGAGTCTTCCATGTGAATGCCATAGCAGAGTGGAGGAACCCAGTGGCAGCATGCCTGTGAAGCAGAAGGCCCTGCAGATATTCCCTCTGAGTTGACAGTTGATAGTTGGGAGAGAGAGAGACTGAGTTGAAGAGACCGAAAGTGATGACAGCTTGACAGAGGCACAACGAGAAGACCTCCAGAAGTGGGAGCACAACTTTAGGGAAACCTTCCGACCGCAGGTGGGAAAAACAACCCTTACCCACATATCCATCCACACAGGAGATTCCCCACCAGACTACTCTCCTCCCTACAGGCTCAGTAGGCATAGACACTCAGAAGTTCAGAGTCAGATCCATGATCTACTTGAAGCAGGGATCATTAGACCATCGACCAGCCCATGGGCTTCGCCTATCATATTGGTTCCGAAAAAGGACGGTAGCACCCGGCTATGCGTCAATTACAGAAAGCTGAATGCAGTAACCAGGCCCGACCCGTACCCCATGCCTAGGGTGGACGATCTGCTAGATGGACTTGGATGGGCACAGTATATTTCGGCCCTTGATTTTCGGAAAGGGTACTGGCAGATCTCAGATCTCAAGAGAAGACCACCTTTGTGACCCCGCTATGGAAATATGAATTTACGTTGATGCCCTTCGGTCTTGTGGGTGCACAGGCTGTGTTCCAGCGTCTCATGAATACGTTGCTGGCAGATGTCATGAAATATGCTGCAGCATATATGGACGATGTTACCATTTTCAGCCTCACCTGTGAGGACCACGTTGAACACCTGCATCAGGTGATGACCCGGTTGCAGAGAGCTGGACTGCAGTCAACCTTGCCAAGTGTCAGTTAGGAACAAGAGAGTGTGAGTTCCTTGGTCACAGGGTCGACAGAGGAAGAGTGAGACCAGTCCCGAGCAAGGTGAGAATCTGTTAGGGAGTTCTCCAAACTAGTCAAGAAGAAGGATATTCGTTCATTCTTAGGCCTTTCGAACTATTATCGGAGGTTCGTACAGGGATTTTCAGAAGTTGCAGCTCTGCTGCATGAGATGACGAAAAAGGAATCACCCAACCGAGTAGTCTGGATGCCAGATCGAGAGACGGCGTTCAGAGATCTGAAGGCAGCATTGTCATCCAAGGCCGTATTCATTAGCCCGGATTATGACAAAGCGTTCATGCTCCAGACAGACGCTTCTGGCACAGGCCTGGGTGTGGTGCTTAGCCAGAAGAATGAGGAAGGTGAGAACCAACCTATTGCCTTCCACTCAAGGAAACTACTACCGAGAGAGAGACGTTATTCGGCAGTAGAGCTCGAGTGCCTTGCAGTCATTGAAGGTGTGAAACACTTCACGGATGTATCTTAGTGGAGCGCCATTTGAAATATACACCCATCACAAGGCTCTCACCTATCTCCAAAAGTTTCGAGATGTGAACAGCAGGCTAACACGCTGGTCTCTCGCACTTCAACCATACAGTTTCGAGATTATTCATAGGCCAGGGATGAACAATGGCAATGCTGATGGCCTCAGCAGACAGAGCTGGCCATCTGACAAGGAGCCCACCCACTCCAGAAGAAGTAGGGGGGTCAGGGCACCTCAAACCATCGTCCCCCCTGACAATGCTGAGTACCTCATCTAGTCTGAACTCTGAGTGCAAGACTAAACTGGCATCACCTCAGGAATGTTATTGTAATGTGTTATGTTTGTGACTATATTTAGCAAGGACTTATATTATACATGGCTACTGGATTATAAAAGTACCTCGCACGTGATTCACGCTCGGTTCTGTCAGGCTTTGTGCTCTGTACAAGTCTTGAACGTAAGCTATAATAGAACTTTATATAACGCTTCTCATAGCTCTAGACAGCGAGTGTTGTGGACCAGTACCCTGCCCTAGCACCAACCAGAGTTAGGTCCATAACAATAATATATAGAAGGTGTGCAATGGCTAGAGCAATGCAGTCAATAAACATTAGGATTTTATATTCAAATAAAGACACAATGTAGGCTTAGTCAAGGTGCTTCAGCTTGCCATACAATTCCTTGCATTAAACTTTTTTCCTGGAATATTCATGAATACCAATTCCTTTACTGTTTCATTTTGGCAATTTCAACAATTAAAATAGTACTATAAAATCTCATTAAAGCATTTCATACTAACAATTCATTTTGTTGGGAGGATCAAGGGATTTGAATTGTTGGCAGTTTGGCAGTTGGCACAAAATATTTTTTAATATAGCTACATGTGCTAATTATAATTAATTCATAAATGGCTTGAATACAGCTTAGCTGAATGCACCATAGATTACGATTTCACCTGGAGATTTCTTTCCTTTCTCAGATATGCGCTTACTCAGATATGCATAAGAAACACGTGATTTATCGTTCGGTGAAGGATCAAAACGGCAACAACAATGCACTTTCATCAGCATAGGAGCTAGTTACTATACTCATACTATCAAAACTCAATTTAGATCACTCAAGTTTAGAATATGATGCCAGTGCCTACTGTAAATAATAAATATGTATTTCATTTCAGCATTGTGCCCGACCTGAGGCATGCTATAAGTCAAATCATCACTCTGATCCTTTGACTGATGTCTGTATTTGAAGTAAGGGGGGAAAAGTAAAGTATCTCTCGAGTTGTTTTCCTGCCTAGATACTTTTGTGTGTGGTTGGTTTAGGACAGTTGAAAAAGTCATGTGACAGGTCAGCACTAACTACCTGTTTAAATTAAGGTCTGTGATTACAGCTGCTCCCTTAATATAAGAATAATCACATAGTATCAATACCAAGGTTTCATTAAGGGGGGGGAGGCAGGGGGGAGGGGGGGCTGGAACCTTTTTGCCCCCCCTTGGAATTTTGTATTAAAATTCGTATTGATGTTGATAAGTGCTTGACATCATGCCCCCCCTTAATATCCAGATTCCTCCAGTTGCCCCCCCCCCCCCCCCCTTTGGACAATTTTCTAAATGATACTCTGAATACAAAAGCTGCTAGCAGCTAGCTACACAGGTTAACAATTATATGGTCCACTCATGGTTCCTAGCCACTAACGATTTTGGAAGTTATCACCCGGATCTAGTCACATATATACCATCAGAGTTGCTGGTGGTTGTTCTTGATAATCCTGCAGTCAGTGAGGGCTGTTGTTTTTGGTTGTTTTTTAAATCAGTATTTAATGGTGAAAAACTTGTTTTGGTGTGCTCTCTGAGCAAGTGAGAGGGTGACCCCCTCTATGCTACATCTGTCACCATCCTAAAAAGTGCATTTAATAGACTTCTCTGTGGCTATGCCATACTCTCGATCCACTCAAAGATGTCAGCACTAGGAAAACACAGAATCTATTAAAGGACCACAAAATGTGCATTCTCAGGACTAGGGCTGGCTAGGGGTAGGGTAGCTATCCCAGCCTAGCCCTAGCACTGACAATCACTTTCAGATACTTACACAAAAGTGATCTCTCAAGTAAAAATACAAACTTCTCTTAACTTTAGTGTCAACTTATTATTATTAAGTAAATACGAGTTCTAGATATTCGTTTGAGCCATATTTTAGAATGGAGTATAACTATTTTTTAAATTAAACTCATAATCACATATTGGGCAGATTCTTAGCAACTGAAATCATGATTTCGACTACTATTAGATTTCCACCATTCCTTCATTTAAAGTAGTAAACCATCAAATCTAAAACCATACAGATTTATTTACGTATCAATCTTGGTTATTTCCCTCGCCTAATTTGCATACAGTACACGATGCATGGCAATTTCAGTACCAGAAAACTACAAGTTTTCAATGCATGCCTATGACTAATCTGTTGCTTGAATGTCAAAAGGCTACAATTGGTAAAGATCATCAGGAGTGTGAGGTTCATTGACTTAATCAATCTAAGTCAGGCACAGTATTAAATGTCTGCAGCATTATAAGAGGAATGCTCTTTGATTTGTGCATTTCTCTTGATTGTCAAGTCTGGCGGAGGCTTTAGCTTATCATCTATCAAGCATCTGAACATAACTCTTTAGGGCCAACATCTATGCATGCAGG
Source organism: Cladorhizidae sp. MBARI D1340-BT2 (assembly GCA_028752905.1). Classification (NCBI taxonomy): domain Eukaryota; kingdom Metazoa; phylum Porifera; class Demospongiae; order Poecilosclerida; family Cladorhizidae; species Cladorhizidae sp. MBARI D1340-BT2. Next base: position 35,696,599 of record JAQNBH010000006.1, on the reverse strand, counting down.
GTTTCACATTTCCAATGATAGTGCAATACAAAAATCAACCATTACTAAAAGGCTTTGTAGAACTCATATGGTAAAATCCAACTCAAGCTGGTGACTGGCAAGCATGCATCTAATCCTAGTCCACTAAAGTAACCCCTCAGTTGCTGAAACTGAGAGGTTTAAGGTGGCAAGCTTCATTTTCTTCAATTTTTTTTAAACAGCAGCTATACTGCTAGCTCTAGTTGAGGGCAACAAATCAAAATAACATCTGCCAATCTAGAGCTTAGAAGATCGAGGTAGCAGTTATCTAAAGCTAAAATGACTGCTGCAGTCTTTGGCCTAAATGCTATATAGCATGCTAGACCAACAAAAAATATTCAAAGTGTTCCGATTAATTGCTTTTAGGTCAGCTAGCGTATTAACACTATATACTTACCTGATAGAGTCTTGAAGAAGAAGGCACCCTTGACTCTTGCAGTTACTATGTTACATGACTTTAAAAATAAACCCCAGGCATATGTGTATGTCATCTTATTTTAATTTTCGTCACTAAAAACTTAATAATTTAACAACAGCAATAACATACAAGATGGTCTAGTATGTACTGACTTGTTTAAAATGAGGCACTAATGCTGGTGGCTCAGAATCTCAGAGTCGAACTTTGCAGAACTCGAACTTGGACTTTGATGTTGCTGGACCGGTGTAGCATTCAACTTACAACAACTGACCAACAGCTCAAATACTATATAGAAACAATGTAAAAAATAAATAAGCTAAATAAACAACAACTTGGGACTAGTACAAAAATGTTTTATTTACAAGAGTTGACTTGTCAAAAAAGAAACGAACAACTACAACCAGGTAGACCATTACCTGTTAGGTGGCCCTTGGACATTTCCAATCATGTATATACTCCAATAATATTGTGCTGATGTTCACAATGATTGTTGTATAGGATAAAGGATCACCTAACTGGTCACGATCTATATGGGTACCGACTTATTTTCTTTGACTCAATTTAATATAGATTTTTAATAAAATGCACATATCAGTCTAAATGTGCCTCTGCTCCCTATTAATATATCTATGTGCCTACTATGATCTACTACACTATACAGTGCATCTTTATCCTGGGCTGCACACTCACAAACTTGGGTAAAGTAATCTTGTTGTCTGTCATGTTATATAATGTATACTTGTGCAATCAGAAATTAAATAATTCATGTATGCTAGTGGCTCATATTAACGTATGATGTATGTGTGTGGTGTGCTACATACAGGCTATTATCTTGTTTATACTCCTGCTCACCACAAACTGGAAGAAGCAATCAGAAAAGGTACCAGAAACTATTAGTACACCATGTATCCTCAAATGTACAGTGCCCTCAATAAATCGGTGATAGTTCACATGCTGTTTTACAACCTTGATGAGTTAGTTAAACAGTGTGTGCTTAATGATTCTCACACACCAACTTACTAATTGACTTGCAAATTTAAGCATGGTTATACTGTATTGGAGTTAGAAGCCAGTGTAGCAGTAATTATCACTGGTTAGATGTCCAAACTCCACATTAAGAGTAGAAGCGATATTACACTCTCCTTATCATCTTGCATTAGCATGGAAAATGGGCATGCGCATAATGAAACAAGTAATCTTGATGGGGTATTTTTTTGTGTGACTGTCTTTTTCTTCTGCCAGTCGTTTTTGTAATTACATCATCTGTCAGATCAACTTCATCCTTTATGAAGCGATCATATTGTATGCGCCATTGCATATAGGACAGACAGTGTGTGTGGTGTAATCGAGGATATATGGTAGAGTGTCAATATTGCCTTCAACTTAGCCTAATTTTGTTACTCCACTATTGTGATGTTGCAGGCTATGGGTAATGCTAGGAGTGGGGTTGGCATTGTGGCTGCAGATCACACTTCCTCTACTTCCCACTCTATTGAGGAGCTCTCTGCGGATATGGAGCTAGTAAATGTTGATGGTGGTCAGAGGCATCCTCTTCCCCTTGACCATCCTATGAAAGAAGAACAGGTGGAGGGAGAGAAAAGTTTAGTGGAGAATTTTGTTACACTGCCCTGTGAGGACACAGAGAGACTGATATATTTGGAGACCAATAATAATTCTGATAATAGTGGTGTGGAAAGAGAAGTGGGTCAGACTAGACCTTTGTACAAGAGCAGCAGCAAGTTGTGTCAGTCCAAGTCGAGCATCTTGGTGTGCAGAGGTTTCATATTTCTGGTATGTTTAGCCTTGCTTCTGGGAGGCCTGCTCATGGCAGTCACCATCCAGCACCACCCAATGGGCTGTGATCAAGTGGACGGGGATCCATCCACTAGCTTAAACTGCTCCTTCATCTGCTATCAACAACCAACAAATACAATAGGGATGCTGGTCACACCTGTAATGGAGCCGATCACACCCACAAAGGTGTTGATCACACCTACTTATAGTAATATTTTGCCGAGTATCCAAGTTCTTGCCTCTCCCACTGTGCAGGTGCAACTAAGTATTGGAGGTAGTGGACTGATGGAAAGTGAATGTCAATGTTTAATGATGCCAACACCATCATTTCATTTGGATTGAATCTATTAACATTAGAGTGTTAAAGGCTGTTGGAATGTTTGATTTATATAATTGGGGTGTATGAGGGGAAAATGTAAGTCCTAGACCATTTCACATTCATGTCACATTTAAAGGTGCTATGACATACTATCTGCATCGCACATGTCCATGTCCTTATACTTTGGAATCATGAAAGTCATTGGCAAAAAAAAACACTGACCTCAGACTTAACTTGCTAGTTCTACCATTAGGTTGGCAATCGCAGGGTCGCCTGCTTGGTTCCTCCCTGTATAGACTTTGGTTAGTGCAGTTTGCATTGTCACTAAAAGCGTCAATCTGTGCACCAAACAGAAAGCTTCACTCCACTCTCATCAGCATGCTCGATGGCTTTGTCTCAAAACCATATTTTTTTGCATAGCTATATTGGCTATTTTATAACGGTGTGGCTTTTCCCAACTGGTTAGCTTTACATTTTTGCAGTTTTGTGATAAACACTTTACCAACTTGTAAGTTGAGCTTTGCGATTATCAAAATTCCCTGATTGGTAATTTTTGGACTTGTATAGTGGTAATTCTGACAAATCAACTGATTACAAGCATCCTCTCCACCCAAACTTTTTACATCCTACCAGTAAATGCCTTCTTCCATGTTTTCTAAGGACCTATCTAAATCAGTTTCAACTTGACAGTATCTACTGTTATATACTTCTACTGATGTGATACAATGTTGTTCAAATTCACCATGTAATTAACAGTGAGTCCTGATGTGTGGTTGCAATAGTTTGCTCTGTGAAACATACCAATCCCACTACCCAGTACTTCTACTTCCTTACAGCCTTGGAACACATGGTTGCTAAGCAGATAAATGTGTGCATTAGCACCTCAGGCATAGATAATACAATGATATAGTCTCTATGCTGCAGATGAGGGGGTACACATGAAGAAGTTATGACGTCTACAGCCTCACAGATAACGAGAAAGCAGACACTTTGAAATTCTCTGAGAAATTGATACCTAAATATAATATATGCAGGAAATCACGATAATCATGGGAAATCGACATTTCATTATGCAGGCAACACTGTTTATTGTGGTTAATACTGCATGTGAGGAAATGCGCAGTATGTGTTAAGGAGAGTATGTCGACAAGTCTCAGTTACCATAAATTCCTGATTTTTCTGTGGCCATAGCTCATTCTTGAACTGAAAAAGTTTTGGGGTATTATGTTCATCTTGGCTGCTGGTGCTAACAGCATCCCATCATGCAGCTGGGTGAGAATCCAGCAATAAGTGGTACCCACCCGAAATTGCATGGTGTATATATATATATACATACACTGGCAAGATGGGAAATAGAAAGCCACAAATATTTATACAATGTGTGATTAAAAATCACTAGACCACAGTAGCAAACCATCATGTATTACCTAATGAGCCATGTAACCAAAAATCCCCTTCCTCTCAACGATACGCCTTGATCTGAGAGGATCTGAATCTTTAGCCCGATGCCTGACCCTGGTTTAAACTCCCCTGCTTAAACCCTCTTGTCAGACCGGAATCAACAACCACCCGGTTGTTGTTTATCCTCGAGAAGGAATATGTAATACAAAAGAGTTGCCTAGCCAATCGGCACAGACAATAGTCCAACATAAAATATTGCAATATACAATTAATATAAGTTCTTTCTACTAGAGTTCTTTCTCAGTTCTTAATTCAGTTCCTTCTCTAACTCTCTCTCTTTTATCTATCTACTACAGTTCCTTTAATAATGTTCAGGTCGGATCATTTGGCTGATCTGCACTGACCAGTCTAATGGCTCCTTTTAGACCAATCAGATGGTCGTGCTCTGTCTCTGCTTCATCTGCCACGACATTCTGTGTGTTGTCTGGTGTGTCTTCGTGGTTCCCACATATGTTGCCATGGTGTCCATATAGGTGTTGATTTGTTTTGTTATACCGGTAAACAACATCTGTCGTATTCCTGGCTTCAGTCAGACAGGTATATATGGTTCTCTGACAAGCCAGATGGCAAGCAATGTGATAGGTAAGTAGCAAGTCATAATTTTAAATATCTGCATAAGCCAGCCGGCAAACCAAGTAGCTACACCATAGAAAATATTTTGTGGGTATAGTTATACAGTGAAAATTATTTTGCTCGAAAATAAATACGAAAAATTTAGTGACAAAAATATCTGGGATTACAGTAGTTGAATAATAGGTTATTTATATGTAGGCTGTGTTAATTAGTGATATCTCCTAGAACTGGCATGAAATGTTACATTAGAATGGACTGGTAATGTTTCATTAATCCTTTTCAGCAAATGTCATCATTTTTACTTTAAGAAGATCCTGACAACGCTCCTTTTTGCTTCCCAATGTAGCATCTAAAACTTTTCAAAAAAATTTCCTTGTAAATATTGAGATCCTCAAATTTCCTCATTGATTATTGTAAATTCCCATCATTTTCTCCTTTCCCAAGGAATCTCTATTTTGAAATTGCAACTGCGCTCAGTCTGCTATATAGTGATGTCTGCACCATAATTTTTTTGTTATTATTATTACTCATTATTATTATTATTATTATTTATTATTATTATTATTATTATTACTACTACTACTACTACTACTACTACTACTACTATCATTATTGGTATTATTGTTGTTATTATTATTATTATTATTATTATTATTACTATTATTTAGTATTACTATCATTATTTATTTATTTTTTATTTTTTATTGTTGTTGTTATTATTATTATTATATTATTATTATTATTATTATTATTATTATTATTATTATTATTATTATTATTATTATTATTATTATTATTATTATTATTATTATTATTATTATTATTATTACTATAAAATTTGATCCACACAGTTTATACAAGACAACATAACATCAAATTCTGATAGTCATATATCAGTCCAAAATGAATTAATAGTATATAATAATATAGACAAAAATAAATATAATAACCAACAATAATCGTTATACCAGAGAAAAGGCATTCTGAAGAGAACAGGTCCCCAAAACTGCTGCTGTGTTTACTGCACTGCATGGCAACAGACAGCCTCTGCAGCAAGAAATGGTGCAAAGATGTTCTCCAGTCTCCTCAACTCGGTGACCTCACAGCAAAAAAGAAAAGAGCGAGCCTTGGGGCCAATAACTCCAGATGTCTTGAAGCTCACTGGCACAAAATGATGTGTGGCCGAGATGTTCAAATATTTCTCTTTTTTGAGAAATTGTCCCCTCTCAGCTACCACACCAGATCTCCTGAAATAAGGCTGGGGCAAAAGTGTCGGGACATGTAACATCTCAGACCAGTATATGACCATTCTTGGGAAGACAGAAGCACCATCAGGGCATTTTCTGTCACCACGACAAATACCAGAAGGCTCTAGGTGCGCAGGAATCTTAGCAGCGGCAAGAGATATTTTAATGATGTCATTCATTGCCGCAAGCCTAGGCTGATGCCCCTGACTTCTCCTGCAGCTATTTATATGTGTGGTACTTGGTGGTGAAGAGTGAGGCCTGGTCTATGTTTTGTTGTAGCAAGTATAATGCTATTTATATGTGTGGTACTTGGTGGTGAAGAGTGAGGCCTGGTCTATGTTTTGTTGAAGGATATAATACATGTAAACAATATGATACAAAATTTAATAGCAATATTGTGTGTGGACATTGTTGTAGCGACAGTAATATGCTTCTTTTTATATAATGCCTTTTAGCTACTTATGTTTAAACAAAAATAACAAAATGATGCAAGCAATAGATTCTGCATTAATTAAATGCAAAAAGAACATGTTCTAATACTTCATTTAAACTCCTCCCTGTTGAATGTCACCGTGGGTGATAACACCTGTCCAGTGACGTTACCACCTGCAACAATGGGAATTTGTGACCTGTTGCCGGAAGAGAACCCATGCCCCTTAAGTAGACCCATGGCAGCTGTCTGTTTGCCAGATTGTTTCCATGCACTAAAGTTGCTGTGATAATTAATTGCTTTGAGGTTTTTATTGAGCGTCCATCTTATCTTCAAGCAAGAGCCAACACATGGTCTTCGTACAAGCACCATAATACAGTGAAAGTGTTACTGGGGATCGCACCACAAGGAGTAGTATCTTTTGTTTCTGAACCATGGGGTGGCCGCGTGAGTGACAAGTACCTCACTGAACACTGTGGGATATTGGACAAGCTACTCCCTGGAGATGTTGTGTTAGCAGACAGGGTTTGACATCAAAGATTCTGTAGGAATAATGAAGGCAGAACTTCACATTCCTGCATTCACCAAGGGGAAAAGCCAGTTAACAGCAATGGAAATACAGGAAACACGAACTATTGCAAATGTGCGAATATTGAACGTGTCATTGGTAATGTGAGACAGAAATATTCAATTCTACACATTACCAATCGACTTCGTTATAAAAAGAATGGGAGAAGACTGTCCACTTATTGATCGGATTGTCCGCATTTGTTGTGCTCTCTGTAATGTATGCAATTCTGTTGCCCATTTGATTAGTGAAGATCATATTTATGGCTAACAGGATGCATAAGAAGTTAACATCATGCCCTCTCTCTCTCGACAGACTAAGCAAGACACAGTCTCTCTCGACAGACTAAGCAAGACACAGTCTCTTTCTCTCTCTCGACAGACTAAGTAAGACACCCTCTCTCCCTCTCTCGACAGACTAAGCAAGACACAGTGTCTCTCTCTCTCGACAGACTAAGCAAGACACCCTCTCTCTCTCGACAGACTAAGCAAAACCCAGTCTCTATCTCTCTCTCGACAGACTAAGCAAGACACAGTCTTTCTTGGCAGACTAAGACAGACCCAGTATCTCTTGAAAACTAAGAAAAAGCTTAAGCATAGATTGAAATGACTTGACTTCAAAATTTATTCATCTACAAAACTGTTTAGGTGCGTTTTGCCAAAAGATAAGAACAGTTCTTGAGACAGGCACACTGTGTTGGTTATCCCTCATGAGCCAGAGTTGTGGACACATAGGAAATATTCTTAGGCCAGGGAGGAAGAATTACCAGCAAAGTTACAGCCGCTAGAAGATTGGGAAAGAGACTAGAAGTGCCGCAAGAAGATCGTTGAGAAGGATTGTAGCTAATAATAGGTGTAGTCATGCTAGTCAGGGTTTCATTTAGAAAATTGTCCAGTGGGGACAACTGGAGGAATCTGGCATGATGTCAAGAACTTATCAACATCAATAAGAATTTTATAATACAATTTCCAAGGGGGGGGGGGGGGGACAAAAAGGTTCCAAGCTGAAACGTACATGCATGCACTTAACTTTTTGGTGACTGCACTTTACACTGAGATACTGTAAAGATGCCTAACCAAGACAGTTTATAACGACAAGAAGGGAGATTTTTGGCAAGAGTTGTTGATGTGTATGTATTATGTGACAGTGGATGTGTGTAGTGGTTAAAAAATTAATGAATGACTTTCCGATTACTTTTGCATTGCTGAACCCTTTACCTTCTTTGAGGGGAAGATACTAGTATAATGAAGTTGTTCTGCTGCCACTAGAGTGGCAGTGATTAATGAGTAGATACTTGTGTTCAGTGCAGGTGCATGTGGCCTTCATGATGTGTTCCCCATCATTCCATTTCATGTGGAGCAGAAGCTAAAAGATTCATAGCTTAAAAGTTTCCTTCTGCCTCTCAGTGTGGAGGAGACGTCAGCATCACAGCCCTAACAGAACTGGCAGAGGAGATGTCAGCATCACAGCCCTAACAGAACATGCAGAGGAGATGTCAGCATCACAGCCCTAACAGAACATGCAGAGAAGACGTCAGCATCACAGCCCTAACAGAACATGCAGAGGAGACATCAGCATCACAGCCCTAACAGACATGCAGAGGAGACGTCAGCATCACAGCCCTAACAGAACATGCAGAGAAGACATCAGCATCACAGCCCTAACAGAACATGCAGAGGAGACATCAGCGTCACAGCCCTAACAGACATGCAGAGAGACGTCAGCATCACAGCCCTAACAGAACACAAAGAGGAGACATCAGCATCACAGCCCTAACAGAACATGCAGAGGAGACGTCAGCATCACAGCCCTAACAGAACATGCAGAGGAGCGTCAGCATCATAGCCCTAACAGAACACACAGAGGAGACGTCAGCATCACAGCCCTAACAGAACATGCAGAGGAGACGTCAGCATCACAGCCCTAACAGAACATGCAGAGGAGACGTCAGCATCACAGCCCTAACAGAATACGCAGAGAAGACGTCAGAATCACAGCCCTAACAGAACATGCAGAGGAGACGTCAGCATCACAGCCCTAACAGAACATGCAGAGGAGACGTCAGCATCACAGCCCTAACAGACATGCAGAGGAGACATCAGCATCACAGCCCTAACAGAACATACAGAGGAGACGTCAGCATCACAGCCCTAACAGAACACACAGAGGAGATGTCAGCATCACAGCCCTAACAGAACATGCAGAGAAGACGTCAGCATCACAGCCCTAACAGAACATGCAGAGGAGACGTCAGCATCACAGCCCTAACAGAACATGCAGAGGAGACGTCAGAGTCACAGCCCTAACAGAACATGCAAAGAAGATGTCAGCATCACAGCCCTAACAGAACACGCAGAAAGCACCCTCTCTCTCATCTCCACATATGATGTCAGCAACACACACTCTCCATCAATATAGAGCAGCTGGTAGTTACATAAATATGTAGTGTGCCAGATTTTTTCTGAAAGTGAAGGGTCTGCAATGGAGACCGTTCCCCCACTAGAGGAGTTCAGTTTCCTGAACCATCGTCATTTTCCCCTTCCTTTTCCCTGGAACACTCTCTTTCTTCATTTATTCCTGCCCTCCATTTTGTCCAGCAAGGAGTTTAGTTTTTGTTGTTTCTGTACTTGCAGGCTCTCTGTCGATTCTCTTCTGAGGACTAGGGAGGCCTAGGACTCTTAGGAATTAGAACTTGATGGTTTTACAAATCTTTTAATGTAAAACTTGGTTTAAATTGTCTTGGGAATGTTCTTCTCGGAGCAGTTAGTCAAGGTAGTGTCTTGGGAATGTTCTTCTCGGAGCTGTTGGTCAAGGTAGTGTCTTGGGAATGTTCTTCTCGGAGCAGTTAGTCAAGGTAGTGTCTTGGGAATGTTCTTCTCGGAGCTGTTGGTCAAGGTAGTGTCTTGGGAATGTTCTTCTCAGAGCTGTTGGTCAAGGTAGTGTCTTGGGAATATTCTTCTCGGAGCTGTTGGTCAAGGTAGTGTCTTGGGAATATTCTTCTCAGAGCTGTTGGTCAAGGTAGTGGATTGTCTCGATCAGATAGAGGAATAATAAAGCAGCTTTTGCCACTTCTTCTTGATGTGTTTCAAAATGGCATCATCAATGGTGACATCAATACATGGCACACTTTATTAGTAGTATAATAGTAGTAGTAGTAATAGTAGTAGTAATAATAGTAATAATAGTAGTATTGTTATTCTTACTTGATGGTGACTTTCAGCTGACACATAAATTGCAGTTTGGTTGCAACATTGACAAGAATATTCCTGCACAGACCAGGTGACCACAAAATGACTAATACCACAGAGAGTGGTTTTGAAATAGGCTGCACATGGTCTGATGTGCATGAAATGTCAAACAATTTTCTAATGATGAAAAATCCAAACATTTATTGAACAGAAAATTTAAAGGTCAAAAATCCAAACAGTTTGGATAAAATCCAACACTATGGCAACACTGAGTCAGTGTAATTCACCGGCACATAAACAACAGAGACATACAGGCTTTCTTGGCACCCGATTTGCCACAGAATATACAGCTCTCCCAGGAGCACTTGTAATTTTTCTCTTTAAATAAGCGAAGGGACTTATACCACGAATGATAAATGGGTTGGGCAAATCCAACAATGAGCAATGTGCATTGCGAGGTAATATGCATCCAGGGGGGGGGGGGAATGTGCTGGAACCTGAAATAGCCATCCTTTTTCCACCCCTTGTATCCCTTGTCCATAGAGAGTGCCAGCACACTCTGACAGCCGAATCTGTGCTTCATGTTACCTGTTATGCGGTGCTTCATGTTACCTGTTATGACTGTACTTTACCAGGTCACTAGGTTACCTGAGGACTATGGGATGGCAGTGTTTCTGGTGCCATACCCACAGCTCGTCAACCAGGCTCTTCTCTGTCCAGACCCCTCGGCCCTGTCCAGATTGTTGCAGTGTTACGTCAGGTATGTCGCACAAGTCATGAAGTTGAAGAAGTTTTGAACAAAACCTTAAGCTTCTAACCCTAACCCTGCATGAAAATCAGCGAATAGACACTTGCTAAACACCAGCTCTAGCATCTATATTTAAATAACGCACACCCACTGATTCTTCACCCCCCCCCCCCCCCCCCCCCCCCCCAAATTCAATTAATTTTTTCATGGAGATTAGAGGAGCTGAGCCAGTTTCTCTCTCTTGACAGACTAAGCAAGACATAGTCTCTCCCTCTCTCGACAGACTAAGCAAAACACAGTCTCTCTCTCTCTCGACAGAATAAGCAAGACACTCTCTCTCTCTCGACAGGCTAAGCAAGACACCCTCTCTCCCTCTCTCGACAGACTAAGCATGCTTTCCGGTACCCATTCCCGCAGGCTCGTCGAGACCTGCCCACCATCCAGCAGTTTAACAGCGTTGTACTGGACTTATGCGACTCCCTGTGGAGGGACCTTGCCTTCGCCAACTACCCAAACTGACGTTGCCAAACACACCTCTTTAACACTGACAAGTAAGCAGACCAATAATAACCTACGAGGGTTCTGCCCCATTCAGCATATAGCCAATGTGCCTGCCTCCATACCACATTTTAGCTAGTATTATTATCAGAATTCCTTGTGATGGATCTTAACCAGAACCTCATGTGTAGCTAGTTACATAGAGTAGCAATGTCTGATTGGAACTTGTTCAGCCTGTTTTCTCACTTCACCAAGACAATCAGTACTTCCGTTCATGTAAGCCTTTTTATTCTGTAACAGGCGAATGCAACATGCGAATGCACAGTGAATCATAGGTACATACACACAAACATACAAATATATTTACATACATATATGCATACATACATACATCACAAATACATACATACAAACATACAAATATATTTACATACCATCACAAATACATACATAAAAATATACAAATATATTTACATATATATATGCATACATACATACATCACAAATACATGCATACAATATATTTACATACATATATGCATACATACATCACAAATACATACATACAAACATACAAATATATTTATATGCATACATACATCACAAATACATAATATACAAATATATTTACATACATATATGCATACATACATCAAATGTCAGCCAAAATATGCTCTCTTGTATTCGCTGCACCGACTAGTCCTTACTGGCTAGCCTAATACAGTCACCTCTAGACTTTATAATAGCCTTTCTCTATTCAGATGAACGGTGAATGACTTGTACCTCAATATACAAATACAATTCTCAATATCGACTAGCTTGTTAAATGCTGGCTGTAGCTTAGCTCTTCTCTCTCTCTCTTAAATAGTCTGTTTCTTTGCACACCAATTTGCACATGGTGTTATGGTCTTGGTGCCAATTTCCACACGGGTTGCACACTTGCACATTAATGTTGTGGTCCTTCTCCTTGCTATCAGTGGGACAGCTGTCGTGTTTATTCTCATCTGTCAATTCAGCGAGGTCGGTTCCTGGCACTTCCTTTCCTGACACTCCCTTTTCTGACATGGTATTGCCACAGCCTTGGTGGGAAGTTGGAACCAAAACTTGGTATTGGCACACATGGCATGTATCTGTATTCACAAAAAAAATTAACATACATTCACCTATTAAAAAATATGAACGGATTCACTAGCCTTAAAATAAAAATTTTGGAACATATATAAAACATTGAATGGATAATAGAGAGATAGATATGAGTTGTTTTCCAGCTGCCCTCACTGAGAGCAAGATCAATAGGGATGTCATGGAACTGGTACACTGAAGACATGAGAGACAACAGCAGATCCACCCCATTGTTGTGGTGTAGGGTTCATCACTTTTCACAGCGACAAGTGCAGCTAGTCTCTTGTAGGTTGTTATTGAAGCTAGACCCATGCCACTAGTATACGAGAAAATAAGTGGGGGGAATGATCTTTTCTGTCCTTTCATATGCACTTTTCTATGATTTGAGGGGGCCATCAAACAATGCCTTTTCAAATCTGTTGCCCAAAAATCAGTAGTAACTTCAAGTCTGGCACCATTTGGAGCGATGGAGGAGGCACCATGTAAAGTCTCACCAATTGGATGTTGGAGTTGCAGTTATATTGCTACATTGTGGCAGATATCATCATGAGGTGTGCAGTGAACTCCCTCACTTCATTGTGGCTAATTGAGGGGTAACCATCTTAGAGCATGCCCAATTAACAAATCCCCCCCCCCCCCCGAAGCATGGGGTGTGCTATGCAGTGGCCAGCTGTAATACAACTAGGGCATCCCTGAAAGCACTCTTGTGTGAAGAGAAAGCAAACTCCTCACTCTTCTACAGGCACTGTGTGAACCAGTTGGAGGCTGTAAGAGGTCCATGGCCCGTTGGAGGGAGTAAGTTCTTTAGTTGGGTGGGAGACAACAAAAGAGTTCTCTTTCTGTTTTTTATCCACAGTGGTTAGGTGATCAACAAATATCTCGCACAGGATCAAATTGACTATGGGGTTTGTTACTTTCTTTGAGTAAGAATAATCTTAATTAGCTATGTTGCTTGGTTAAAGAGACCTAATCCACCTAGCCCGCATGGCAACAAGATCTCTCGTGCTATCATTTGGGTTGGGCCTTCCACTAAGAGTTTGGTATGAATTTTGTGCAGATAATATCCTCTATCGGTTGGAATGTCTGATATTCTTGATAGTCCTGGTTAGGTAGGTCCACTTTCTCATGCAACCATGTGTGAAGCATGCATAGGCAGCCTGTGGGTGAGTTTGTGCGATAGAGTAAAGCTCTTCAGATCGCTTCTCTACCTTATGCCCCAGGTATATCACAGTGAAACATGGTGAGGTACTGAGTGTGGTTCCAGTGTGCTTTACCTTCTGAGTTGATCTTTACTTTAAGTACATGTATCCCCGAAAATGAAGGTGGGTTTTGAATTGTGACACTCTTTGGTGATATTTACTTGAGTATCCCCGAAAATGGAGGTGGGTTTGGAACAGTGACATACTTTGGTGATAAGGTGCATTTTTGTTGGGTTCGCCATGTATGACATAGACAGTTCCACCAGTCTCTTAATTTTGTAATTCTTCCTGCATCAGTGATCTGCAAAACAAGCTTGAATGACAGATAGGTCTTTGTCGACTTTTTTGATGAGGGGAACCACAGCAAGAGTATACATTGGCATGGTCAAGGGTCACCTTATGCTGTGCCTTTTTGATTGAGAGTAATGGTGGATCCATCAGCAATAAGCTCAGCTTCTTTACGATAGGTGTTGATGTGTGTGATGGATTCATTGTGAAGTTGTTTATGTGTGATTATAATGTGTAGCTTGAGGTTAGTAAGCAGTAGTTGCTTGGTCAGGCTTATCAGCAGCAGGATCTTGCACAAAATTAATCCTGCACCCTTCAATGTGTGTTTGTGGTTGTGCAGGATTTGGCAAGAACATTGCTGTGTTGTTGTGGCTGTTCTACCGGCTACTGCCTGTTCTATTCTTTGCATATTCTTAGTTAGCTCTTAGTGCTCTGAGTCTAGTTGAGTCTGTTCAACTTAGTTGTTGTGTTCTGTCTTTATTGCTACTGTATATAATAATAATTTGACTACATTATTGAAGATTCATTGCGCTACCTTGGAAACCTCGGTGACAATCCATCACAATAAGGGCAGTTGCTATGATGGGCATAAGGCAAGGATATTCCTCAAAGCTACATGATGATTCAGAGTTGAAGGCATTGCTTGCATCAATGAGCAAAACTGCCTCGTAGTCCTTGTCTTTAGAATTTAATCTCTCAATACTGAGTCAGTCAGAATGAACAATGGCCTCTGTCCCACACTTCTGGCCAACACACACTGGAGTAAGCTAGGCGTATCTTGATGTTCTGACTTGTGATGCTAAGAGGCAAGGCCTTCTGGATCAGCAAATTCCTTGCAGAGACATCTTGTGAGTAGTGCTAAGTAATGGAAAAGTTCATCAGATGCAGTCTTAAAGGAGGAGCAATAGTCTCTTCCATCCTCGAGCATCAATACTAGGTGGTCCAGAAGCCTAACTGGTGGAGACATCTTGTGAGTAGTGCTAAGGAGTGGAAAAGTTCATCAGATGCAGTCTTAAAGGAGGAGCAATAATCTCCTCCATCCTCGAGCATCAATTAGATGGTCCAGCAGCCTAACTGGTGCAAAGTGTAGTAGAGCAGGTTGTTTTGCCCTGGATGCTGCCAAAATGATTGGATGAATCACTGGTGTATATCTACAGTTAACCATAGCATCCTCTGATGGCAACTCACTAGGGAGATGTTTAGATTTCAGAATGTCTAGGACTGAAGCCATTTGAAGTAGGAACAGAATATCTTAGACAGAGAGTGGAGCGTCTGTTTGGAGAGAAAGCGAAGAGTGGCTTTGGTATTCCCTTTTTCCATTTCTCTTACAAAAATCCTTCTGATTATGTGATCCTCATTGCACTTCCCTCTCCTTTGAGTGACTAGATGGCACTGAATGCCTTCTTTTAGCAGCTCACAAGATCTCCAGCTTTCCAATAAATTATGCATCTCTCCAGACAAACCAACCTTGGACTTCGCGAGTGAAAGTCACAGAACTTGTTTCACCGAGGGTGAACTTGGGGGAAGCCAACGGGACAAACACAGATAGGGAGGGAATATTCAAGAGGCCATCACTATTTGTGGCAGGGAAGAAGGTCCCATCACAGAGCATACAGGCCAAGTCATTATTAGCCAGGTCATTCCTGCATATGGTAGGCAGTGCTGAATTGTGCCTGTGACTGGTGAATTCACACAGCTTGGGGGTTGAATTTAAATTGTTGGGATCACTGGTGGTGGTTGGTTTGCATCTGTTATTAGGATTGGTTGTTAATGCTGAGGTATATATTAATAAGTAGTTGGAAAACTGTGGTTTGTGTAGCTGTGAGTTAGAATCGAATAAAATAAAAAAGTTACTAGCATTTTAGCCGATAACTGGTGGTGAGATAGGTGCCTTTTAGTAGATGACAATGGTCTTGAATTGGCACAGGTGCCAATGCGGAGAGGGAAGCAATTTGTACAATATCTTTTTGGCAGCATTCATCTCAATTGCATCAGCAACAGGTCATCTTTGTTGAGTGTAGTCAACCAAGACCTGAAATTTGAAATTCAGCCATCCATAAGCCACGGCTCTTTAGACATGCCTTGGGAGAGGAAGATGGTTGCTCATGCAGCAGACTGCCAAGAAGTTGGGATTGACTTCATTCCTCTCGTAGCGGAGACCCTTGTTGGGTGAAGGTATGAAGCCATCCACCCTACCCCACACGTCTTCTCACATGGCCGTAGGAGCCGCAACGGCCTGTACGGCAATTGCCGTATAGGTTTGGACCGAACACGCCTCCTTCACGAAAACCACACCCTTCTTTTTTTTTAATTTAAAATTATTTTTAATTTTTTTATAATTTTTTTATTTATAAATTCACAGTATCATATAATTGAGACAATCGAGGTGAGACATGAATAGAGGTACACTGAAGGACAACTAGCCTACCTATGTGACTAGTAGCCTAAACATGAATGGATAAAAAATTATTAAATTAATATTTAATTAAAGATAGTCAGAGTTCGTCTTTTCAGCATGGCTTCCAGGTTACCCAATTGTCCTAAGCTTCCCGATCATCCGACTCAACCAACTAACTTTAGTTTTCCTAAGCGATCTTTCGGCCGAACCAATATCTCTTATCGCTCTTTTCAGAGCGCTTGGTTCAACCAATGGAAATGGCTTCACTACGATTCCAGTCAAGACTTGGCTTATTGTTTCACATGTGTGCAAGCAATCCAAACAGGTAAGATACAATGGGGCAGCTTCTGCTAGTAAGCCTAGCTGCCAGTCATATTGGCAGCAATCATTCCATATTTCACAGCTAGTATATATATTAGGTAAACTGAAGATGATAAGGAAACATGCAGGACTCAACCTTTTTGTCTGGGTTCAGTAACTGGAAGGATAGAACTCGATGTTTCAACAAACATGAGAGCACAAAATCTCATAAAGCAGCTACCGATTTAGTGATCACTATACCAGGTACGACTAGTGATGTTGGAAGTATGTTATCTTCTCAACATGCTTTGCAAAAAGCCGTGAACAGAGAGTACCTTATCAAGATAGCTCAGAATATTCAATTCCTAGCTAGACAAGGAATAGCTTTTCGTGGTGCTGGTGATGAAGTTGACAGTAAACTTCATGCAATTAATGCATCTTCGTGCATTGGATGATCCTGCAATATCGGCCATGTTAAGTAAGAAAACTGATAAATATACTAGTCCCCAAATACAAAATGAAGTTATTAAAATAATGGCATTACATATTCTTCGAGATATAGCCAGTTCTATCCAGCAAGCCAAGTATTTTGCTCTGATGGCTGATGAAGTGTCGGATGCATCCAATATAAGGAGCAATTCGTTATTTGCTTTCGGTGGGTTGATGATGATTTTCAACCCCATGAAGATTTCTATGGCCTTGACCATGTTGAGTCAGATGTCTTGGTTGGTAGTTTGAAGGATGCGATGTGTCGTATGAGTCTTAGCATTCATAACTGTCGTGCTCAATGCTATGATGGTGCTGCAAACATGGTATAAGGGGTGGGACTTCTACTCAAATTTGTGGAGAAGAGGCACGAGCTATTTTTGTCCATTGCTATGGTCGTGCTTTAAATTTAGCTGCTGGAGAAACCATCAAGAATAATCAAATTCTGAGGAATACTCTAGATACTACTTTTGAAATATCTAAACTGCTTAAATACTCACCTCGGCGAGAAGGCTTGTTTAACAAGATTAAAGCAGAAATTAGTCCTGGAACAACTGGTTTTAGAGCCACTAGGTGGACAGTCAGGGCGTCCTCACTGAGCAGCATCATTTCCAATTATGATGTTGTTCAGGCAGTTTGGGAAGAAGCTCTTGATATAGCTAGGGATTCGGAAACCCGTGCTCGGTTATAGCATGTCCACTTTTGAATATTTGTTTGGTGTAGTGCTTGGTGAGTTAATCCTTAAACATATATACAGATAATTTAAGTAAAACTTTACAAAACCCCTCTTTAAGTGCCTCAGAAGGTCAACAATTAGCCATGCTTACACGAAAAACCTTGCAAAGTCTTCGGAGTGAGGACTCCTTTGACTTGTTTTGGTTGAAGGTTATTTCTTTACAAGAAAAATTGGAGGTTAGCGACCCTGTTCTACCCAGGAGGAGGAAAACTCCAGTTAGACTCAGCACTGGCAGTGGTGAAGCGTGTCATCCAACTGAACCTGGAGGCAGCATTACTTTGAATGTCTTGATTTCATTATAGCATTCATAAAAGAACGGTTTGATCAGCCTAGCTATCACACTCTGACTAAACTTGAGAACCTTCTTCTGAAATCTGCAAGGGGAGTGGACTATAGCGACGAGTTAAAGTTTGTCATGGAATTTTACCACGATGACTTCAATGAGTCTAGTCTAGCAGTACAGCAATGGGTACAGCAATGGGAACCACCAGAAGTGAGCATTCTCTCTCTGACATCATCAAGTACTTGAAGACTCTTTCTCCTGTCCAGCGAAGTTTCATGTCTGAGGTATGTACTTTAGTTAAATTGCTTTTAGTTACTACTGCAACCAATGCTGTGAGTGAAAGAAGTGCTTCAGGGTTGCGTCTAGTCAAGACCTACTTGCGTTCAACAATCAGCCAACAATGCCTCAATAATTTAATGGTAATTCATGTACACAAGGAGAGGACCGACTTGAAATCATACCTTAATGAGTTTGTTCCAGAAAGTGAGCACAGAAGTGGAATCTTCGGACAATTTTAAATTTGAAACACCTGTTTAATTGTCATAATAATTATATATAGTAACATTGTCATGTAATATAATGTAAGTGAAGTTCCTTAAGTAAATTCTCCTCAATATGTAGAGTACTTTATAGGGCCCACAATTTCAGCGCTGGATGGTCACACAGAGACAATATTATAACAGTAAAACATACATTTAATTATCAATATACACCATAATTATACGACTGTGGCAGGTTTTCATATAGGGGGGTGGAGTCCTGCATTATCCCCCCCCACCCACAAAACAACAACAACTCAGATCCCGATCCCACCCCCAAAAATAATAATAAAACACATCTCACACCCCAAACTTATTCTGTAATATTTTCTTTGGCATAACAGTCATAGCCAAGTTCAAATTCAAGCAATTTTGAGATTGTAAAAAGTGGGAACCTTCCCCCAGATCCCCCTACCCTTGAATACCCTGCACAGTCTGCCAATTAGTTACACATTTTTCCTCCCACCTCCCCCCCCCCCCCCCCTAACAAAAATTTCTGTTCTATATGATTATCATTTCTAGCGGCTGCGCGCAAGGTGGGCGTGGGCGACCCTTTACCTTCATTATCTAAGGAAGGTAAAAGGTCGCCCACGCCAAACGGTCGAGTACTCTTATGCTTATATAGCCTGGTTTGACGGCGCAGACCCTCTATGACAGGTCAAGGATTGCCTCCCTTCACCAAGCCCAGTCCTCGGTGCTGGTTGAAATGTCAAGCGAGGTTGAAGCGGAGGAGTGTCCTATTGTGTCTGAAGAAGAAGTTGGGATAGGCGTTGAGAACGGATTAGTGAGCACGTTTCTATTGCCCTGCAGTGATGACGACGGAGGTGTAGAAGGAGAGGAGAAGAGACGTGGCGTGCTTCACTTTGGTGGTAGAGGAGAACAAGTGGCGTGGGGCACGAAAACAGTATTAGCGAGAGTTAATCACTGTTGTGGTGTTCTCAAGAAATCCTGGTTTGTGGATGAGGCTGCTATGCTTCTCAAATTGGCATTTCCACTGGTAAGAACTAGGTGTATATATAGCTAGCAAGAAATTGGAATTGGAAATAGTTGAGCCATGCACCATGCCATAGAATTTAATCTCTCAATACCAAGTCAGCCAGGACCAATGCAAAGAAAAGTTCGCCCAGACTATTTTACGCTAAAATCTATCCCTGCTAGCTCTAGTTCTGAAGACCTACCCCTTGCCTTGCCTTACCTTGCCTTGCCCTTAGCCATGAGGTGACTATGCTGGTCCTGCCAGAGTAGGAGCCACTGTTGAGTGCCTAGGCCCAGCATCCCAGGTTACACCAAGGCACCTAGCTTATGTTGTCAAGGCCCAGTATATATATTATATGTTCTGCGAAAAATTTTACAGTAGGGATGACTAATAGCCATATTTCTGCTCAACCCACCTCCCCCCCCCAGCCATACTTAACTTTAATTATTGTTTCTCACTTAATTAAGGGGGGCTCTAGATGGAAAGACTGGCTAAAAACGTTGTTGACTTTTGACTGCCCATAACTTAGATAATTTTATGCTCAATTGTTTCTTGTTCTATGTGCTTTCCAATGATATATAAAATATCTCTAGAGGCATGTTTTGTCAGAAGATGCATGCAGAAACATCCAAGGCAGGACTCTCCTCCATTTGGCAGCCCCCCACAACTAATTTTTGGGGGTGAAACCATATTGCAATAACTAAAGTGGGTGCTGAATGGCAACGTGCAGTATTTGATTACGCGCTAAAAATGTGGCCCTAGCCCATGCGACCTATCAAAAGGATAGGTCGCCTGCAGGGACAGCGCCTTGGCATTGACCCCCGTTGATAGCACCCGTCAACGCTTGGCCATCGCCCTTTGGAGAGGGAACGCTTCACTGTGGGTCCAGAGGCAACCCATTCGCATAGCGGAGGTAGATGGTGTAGACTAATTAACTTAACTGTTTTCCATCGACCCATCCCTGCAGAGGTGGATGGAGATGTTTAATCTCTGATGTATTTTTAGCACTTAATCAAATACCACACGTTGCCCACTTTAGTTATTGCAATAATTATGGTTTCACTCAAATCACAGCTGTTAGCTTTTGACAAGCTACAAAACAATTTACAGCTTTTGATTTTTTTTAATGAGTTGTGGGGGGCCTTGGATGTTTCTGCATGCATCTTCTGACAAAACATGCCTCTAGAGATGTTATATATATCATTGGAAAGCACATAGAACAAGAAACAATTTGAGCATAAAATTATCTACACAAAACAATTATTTTAAAAAGTTATGGGCAGTCAAAAGTCAATAACGTTTTTTGCCAGTCTTTCCATAGAGCCCCCCCCCCCCCCCCCCCCTCACTTAAGTTAAATCAAATTTACGCTCATGGATTCTCCACTAGTTGCTAATCAGTTAGTTTTCCGTTTTCATCTGTGGTCTCTTTTGCTTACAAGTAAGAATACGTGTAGACCAATAGCAGCTTTTATACTCGAGTTTAGTAACTATATATAGCTCTCAATGAACTCAGTTGACATAAATAACATTTCAATAACCTTCTCAATAATCAACTTGAAATTGTATTCTCTCGATGTTTCGACTAGATACTCTAGCCTTCATCGAGTATGAAGGCTAGAGCATCTAGTCAACATCGAGAGAATATAATTTCAAGTTGATTATTGAGAAGGTTAGGTAATTTAGCAGCTATATATAGCTTTTACAAAAAGCAGAGTGCTATATTGAAAGACCACTATACTTGTAAATAGAAAGTAGAACAAAACCTACTTACCACACTTGATAGTTTATATATATATAGCTCTGTTACTGGATGCCTATACTAGAACAAGAACAAACGAATCTTATAAAAGCAGCAGAACTTAGTTAGATATATCTATGTGGTTATATAAGCTTGGTACACTAGCTAACAAACTTACTGGGAGCTCTTATCAGACTTTCCACTTAGCCTTACTTATAGGTCTTGGATTGATGACTCAATAGAGAGATGCAACTTTCTGGGCTGGTAGCCAGCATTTTACTAATTATGTTGTATTTTTAATTTCTTGAAAACAGCATGTGGGAGTAATTACCTAGGTTACCGGTAGGGCATCCAAAAAGTTAAACACCATTAGAAATTGTCCTTGAAAATCCAAGGAACATAAATCTAATTTGCTGTGTCCATCTCTGGGACTCTATGCTTGTGCTCAGCACTTATATAAACCATAGTGAAGGTGGATCATCTAATAAAGTCAGCTAGATAAAGACCTGGCTTGCTGGATTGTGAGGGCTAAATGACTCTGTAGCGTAGCTATCATGACGACAGGGAAATGACTGGCACAGTGTTTGCATAAGCTCAGTTCAGCATGTGCTGCTCTGCATGTGCAATACTCGCAAGATAATTACAAGAACAATGGCATGATGTACCATAATCATAAATCTCTCAGACTTGGTCCTACTTTTAGCTCTAGCGCGATTCTAAATCTCTAAAGACTCATCCCTAGTTCTGGACCTAGTCTAATCATAAATTTGATGGACTTGGCCGTAGTTGTAGCCCAAGCTGTTGCCCTTGTTCTAGTTAGTTTCATTAGCCTTTTTTTATTTTTTATGTCTAGTTGAACTCTGCACTCAAAATGCATTAATAACTGCAAAACTATTATTTTTTTATTAATTAATTTATTAATAAGTGGTGGCTCTGGAGCTGCAAGACAAGGACACAGCACTTTTAATTTGTTTCTTATTTCTACCAAGAGCCTCCCACACGCCCCTTACCCTCCCCCTTCCCCTTAACCCCAGCAACTTAGCAATCCTGTTTCAGAGGCTATTTATGTTTCCATCCTGGCTATAAGGTTGGACAAAATGTTCTAGTGAAAAGGGAACCGGTCAGCATTTTCATACGTTTGTAGAATTATTTTTTGGCCGACATCTTCAAAAGCTCTGTCGATTTCTCTTTCAATGGCAAAGGGTGGATGAAAGAGAAGTTTACAGAACCTTTTCCATTTCATCCTTCAGCCATTATCTACACACTGGCATCACATGATATTGGTGGGTAGCTAGTACAGGGACATGTGGTGTCTTTCCCAAAGTACTTACTTTTTCTCCATTTCTCCCCCCCCCCCCCCCCCCCCCTCTTTAATTCTCATGCTGATTAAATAAATAATTGTTGTCTTTAAAGTTAGTAATGACTGAAGGGGGAACAGCAGCATTTTTTTATTATTTTTTAAAACTTGTGGTTACCACTTTATAGCTCCGTAGATTCTGTAACTTCATGGTATAGACTTGATATATAGCTCAAAAGATAGGTCTCTCTTTGTGCTCTCTTTTGATATATACTCTAAAATATTTTTAATGTGTATAACGATAGCCAAGTTACAAGAGCTAAAGTGGAGGGAACTTCAAAACCTGAATGCCTGATTTTGCCACATAAATATCTCCAGATTGCAAAGTGTTTTCGTTAGGCGCTAAAACGTAAGTACATGATCAAGCCCACGGGTGGAAAATGAATTTCGTTAAAACTCATTTTCCACCCACGCTTGACCGAGTACTTACGTTTTAGTGCCTAATGAAAACACTCGTTGTAGAGTAGGGCTTCCTCTAGCCGCTGGTGCTAATTTGAACTGTTTACTTTGCAATCTGGAGATATTTATGTGGCAAAATCAGGCATTCAGGTTTTGAAGTTCCCTCCACTTTAGCTCCAGCTATCGTTATACCTATGAAAAATATTTTAGTATCAAAAGAGAGCACACAGAGAGACCTATCTTTTGAGTTATATATCAAGTCCATACCATGAGGTTTACAGAATTCATGGAGCTATAAAGTGGTACCCACAAGTTTTTTTATTGTTTTTTTAATAAAAAAAAAATGCTGCTGTCCCCCCGCCTAAATGCATGTAGGGCCTAAGATCTGATTATTGTGTCATCATTATAATACAAGATTTTGATCTTCCTCATATATATTTGCATTAGTATATACAATGAAGGTGACTGACCTGCTTTCGAAGATTTATCCCTCTCTCTTATATGTTTCTCTGTGGTTGTGTCTGTTGCTTGTAGTGCATCATGTTCATCTTCAACCAGCTTCCCTTCTTCATCACACTGCAGTTTGTGGGCCACTTCAGTGGTGCACGGGAATTAAGTGCAACTGGTAAGTACATCAACAAATGCTTGCTACTGTGTGTTGCTTTTTTTAAATGCACACATCTTTCTTCCTGCCCCTGTTCTCCTTCTCTTCTCACCCACTTCTCATCTTTCTTTTCCTTGTCCTCCTCTTACTCTCCTTCTCACTCCTCCTCCTCTGCCACTTCCTTATCCTTCTCCGCCTCCGTGATTATGAGCAGCTCTAGGCAATGTTGTGAGTTACATACATGTATATATAGTGTACAACAAAGGAGACGGAACACCAGTGTGGTGTTAGTCCAGTGTGTGTCACCATAGAACTACTGTCAACCTATTTCAACCTGCTTCAACCCAGTATGGTGTTAGTCTAGTACGTGTGTGTCCCATTGAGCTATTATTAGCCTAGTTCAACCTGCCTCCACCCAGTGTGATGTAGGGTCAGTGTTGTCCTCATAGAGCTATTGTCAACCTACTTCAGCCTTCCTCAATCCAGTATGACGTTGATCCAGTATGTGTCCCCATAGAGCTATTGTCAACCTACTTCAGCCTTCCTCAATCCGGTATGACGTTGATCCAGTGTGTGTCCCCATAGAGCTATTGTCAACCTACTTCAGCCTTCCTCAATCCGGTGTGATGTTGATCCAGTATGTGTCCCCATAGAGCTAGTGTCAACCTACTATAATGGCCACCAGCTCACTTCTTTATCTTTGAAACAGATTTTGGTTTTTTGGTCATTGTTTCAACTGAATGCTTTGGTCTGGGTTTAGGATGGATGTGCAATGCTTTCTCCACAAACAATGCCCTCCCTGGCTCTATCAATCATTGAGGTCTCTTCCCTTAAGGTAGGGTGATGGTTCCATGTTTGCGCTGCGATAGCAGACTTCTCAAGTTCCCCTTCCTGCAGCATCCTTATGTCCCTTGATTCAGGTCTCCAACCTCCTCCTTGTCTCTCCTCCTTGTCTCTCCTCCTTGTCTCTCCGATTTGCACTTTCCTACACCTGCAGGAGTTTTCCTGGCATAACTGATGAGTTCATGCTTCTCTACCCCTGGCAAGCGGAGTAAAATATTTTGATTTGAAAATGACCCTGACATGAAATCTTCCACACATGTCCAGCCACATAGAGAAGGAGGATGAAGGGGGGCTTTTTTCCTCTATTCCCTTCCATTTCCTTATCTTCTCCCCTCCTTCCCCGAGGTGACTCCTTCAAAGCCAAGCAGATGAAATGCAGTGGGTAAGCATTGTTAGAAAATACCCAGCGAAGGTGGACATTCTCCCTTTCCAGTTCTCTTAGCATAATGGTCACTTTTCTTGTCTGTCATAGGCACTCTTTATGACCCGTCTTCTGAAGTGATTGTGAACTATGGTGAAGCTATCTATCCATGCGTGTCATTGTTCTGTCTACTGTGGAGTCTGGCACACCATCTCTCCTATGCAGTAAGCAGTGAAGGAAAAGCAGCTGGCCATCCTATGTTGAACTCCCCCAACTCGATGTAGAACTTGCCTAATTTCACATTGAACTTGATTCTGAGCCTGATGTTCTTCAGATGGTCAAGGATTTCGTCTTGTCTCCCTCTTTTCACGATGCAGAATGTCTTACCACGATGTCTTTTGGTGCTGACTCCATGACCAGCCCTGAAGAGTCATGCATAAATTATTGGCCACTACAGCAGCGATGTGGGAGGACATAGTGGCTCTTTTTCATCCTCTAGCTAAAGTAGGTTGACCTCAGGCATGTCTCCAACACTTCGGCAATCCTTTCAGGGTGCGATGCACTCTTTTTCTACCAGGATCTAACCTTCCTCGACAGTTTATTTAATACACCAAATGCTCTTGATCAGTGTGTGCCTCAACTTTATCCATTGAAACCACACCCATCATTATCTGTCTGATATGTTACTGTACTTATACGTATATAGCATTCCGACAGGTCATGAACCACGTGCAGTTCGTGTGGAACATGTTAGTGAGTATAAAAGCTTTGCATTGTGTTGTTGTTGTTGTTGTTTTCATTCGTCCTGATGAAGACTGAAGCATTCAGTTGAAACGTGCAAAAAAAATCTTCGATATTGTCAAATAGCCTCAACCCAGTGTGGCGTTGGTCCAATGTGTGTCCCCATAGAGCTATTGTCAGCCTTTTTTCAACCTGCCTCCGCCCACTGTGGTGTTGGTTCAGTGTGTGTTTCCATAGAACTATTGTCAGCCTACTTCAACCTGTCTCCACCCACTGTGGTGTTGGTCAAGTGTGTATTTCCATAGAGCTATTGTCAGCCTACTTCGACCTGCCTCCACCCACTGTGGTGTTGGTCCAGTGTGTGTCCCCATAGAGCTATTATCTGCCTACTTCAACCTGCCTCCACCCACTGTGGTGTTGGTCCAGTGTGTGTCCCCATAGAGCTATTGTCAGCCTACTTCAACCTACCTCTACCACATGGTGTTGGTCCAGTGTGTGTCCCCATAGAACTATTGTCAGCCTACTTCAACCTGCCTCCGCCCACTGTGGTGTTGGTCCAGTGTGTGTTTCCATAGAGCTATTGTCAGCCACTTGCCTGCCTCCACCCAGTGTGATTTGATTAGTACATCTTCTGGAATGTGATTAATGACTATCTCTGAACTTGGAGAAATAAGTCAATCCCCATTATATGCTGTATGTGCTATATATAACACTCCTTAGTTTATTAACATCACTGGCTATTCTGTGCTGATTGGCATCGCCACGGCAGCTGACACACTTGGGCCGCAAGTAAGACCACACCCACCAATAGAAATTCCTCCCATCCATTTTAACTTCGTCTGATTTCTCCCACAGAGTTTTGGATTCAAGAACTACAAGCGAGTGGGAGTAATACTACAGAGAGGTATGTATGCATACACTTGGGCCCAGAGCTCTCTTTTAAGCTCTTTGGTCTGCATGTGCCAAATAGAGACTATCAACTGGTAGGCACAACTTCTCTCTCCTAAGCTAGCAGAGCCATACCTTAGCTAAGCTCACATTAGCAGTTTCTTAGCTGCCTAAATTAATTGTGGCCAATATTAGCTCCAAAAAGAGCCCCTGTGTTCCTTGAACCCTTTTGCTAAGGTAGTAAACCAGCAGACATCGAAATCTTGAAATTCATCTTCAAGGCTCTGTTGTGTTTCTATGGATGCCTGTACACTCCTGCATGCTTGAACGCACGCTGACCATAGACACTGCAATTTATCAAACACATTTCAAATGCGTTTGGGATGTGTTCAATCTTGAGCCACTTCAGTAGGTGCTCCGGGATAGATCTGAAGGGGTTCAGGTAAGTTGCACGCACGTCTACGAACACTTTCATGGGTCGGCGTGATTGAAGACACCTATTCAATGGTTACTGTTTGCAAAGACAGGTTTTTTTATTGTTGTAGCGACTGAGTCCAGCTAGCTATAGCTAGCTTAGTGAGCAAGTATTCAGCCTATAGTTAGCTTAGTGAGCAAGTATTCAGCCTATAGCTAGCTTCGTGAGCAAGTATTCAGCCTATAGTTAGCAAGTATTCAGCCTAGCTAGCTCAGCATGCACAAGAACTTAAGATAGGTTTGCCTGCGGACCCTTGTTTCAAGTTGTTGTTTATTTATTATTGTTTCAAGTTGTTGTTTATTATTGTTTCAAGTTTCATGTTGTTGTTGTTTGTTGTTGTTTCAAGTTGTTGTTTATTATTGTTTCAAGTTGTTTATTATTTTTTCAAGTTGTTTATTTATTGTTTCAAGTTGTTGTTTATTGTTGTTTATTGTTTAAAGTTGTTGTTGTTTATTGTTGTTTATTGTTTCAAGTTGTTGTTTATTGTTGTTTATTGTTTCAAGTTGTTTATTATTGTTTTCAATTTTCAATTGTTTTCAAGTTGTTGCTTGTTTCACTTTATTATTGTTTCAAGTTGTTATTGTTTCTTATTGTTTCAAGTTGTTTATTATTGTTTCAAGTTGTCAAGTTGTTGTTTATTATTTTTTCAAGTTGTTGAGTTGTTTATTATTGCTTCAAGTTGTTGTTGTTTGTTATTGTTTCAAGTTGTTTATTATTGTTTCAAGTTGTTATTGTTTCTTATTGTTTCAAGTTGTTTATTATTGTTTCAAGTTGTCAAGTTGTTGTTTATTATTTTTTCAAGTTGTTGAGTTTATTATTGCTTCAAGTTGTTGTTTATTATTGTTTCAAGTTGTTTATTATTGTTTCAAGTTGTTTATTATTGGTTGTTGTTTATTATTGTTTCAAGTTGTTGTTTATTATTGTTTCAAGTTGTTGTTTATTATTGTTTCAAGTTGTTGTTTATTATTGTTTCAAGTTGTTGTTGTTTATTGTTTCAAGTATTATTGTTTCAAGTTGTTATTTTATTATTGTTTCAAGTTATTGTTTCAAGTTGTTATTTTATTATTGTTTCAAGTTGTTGTTTCAAGTTGTTATTTTTTTCTTTTCAAGTTGTTGTTTATTATTGTGTCAAGTTATTATTGTTTCAAGTTGTTATTTTATTTGTGTGCTTTTTATTTGTGTGCTTTTTATTTTTTATTTAAGATAAAACAACTCTATTGGAATGTTACAATGACTTCTTCGATCATCGACTTAAATTTACTCGCCCGACGTTTTGGTTAGACATTATTCCTGAAGAAGGCTGGAGCATCTAGCCGAAATGAGATGTCGAGTGAGTAAATTATTGAGGAAGTCATTGTATCTACTACACGTATGTCAACTGAGAATTTATTGGATCGACAAGAATATAATCAAGAATATACCCGTGCAGACCAAACCAGTAGATGATCCTTTACCATTTGAAATCAAGGACGACATTCCCTCCAATTTAAACTCATAAGGAAGCTTTACTAGTTTTCCAGGCCCTCTTCTCTCCCTGCAAGCATGGTGAAGGGTGAGCTCTGCAAGACTAGATGAGATCATAGTCTGTAAAGGTTTCTCTTGTTAGCAATAGTTGGGTTCACTTACTGCCAGTGCCAGCCATCTTTTCATTCTGATCTGTCACAATATTATTATTTTTTTGCACTCTGGTTCCAATGTTTTTGTTTTGTTTTGTTCTGGTTCCAGGCTTGCTGATCCTGTCTGTGGCAATAGTGTGGCTCAACTCCGAGTCACTTCTGCTACTAGCAAGACAGGCGCCATGTGTAGTCAGGTAAGTCTTGCTGACATCCACAGTTCTATGGCAGTGATAATATTATTTGGTGTGGTTGTTGTTTCAGCTTAACTGGAAAGTACACACGCATCTTTGTCTTGGCTTTCCCTGTGAGTTAAAAGAGGTAACCTACCAGTTCATGTGCTCTTCCTCTTCCTTACTTTCCTTTCATGATACATTTCCTTCCTCCATTTACATCTCTCTTCCATACCAATGCCTTTCCTCTGTCTCTTCCCCACTCCTCCACAGTGCCGAAAATAGGAAGAAAATAATTAAGTGTGAATTTCCTTTTTCATTTTCCCTTTCCCTCCCCCCTCCCCTCTCCTCTCCTCCTCCGCAGTGTATGATGCTCTACATTATGCTGCAGAAGTACATGCAGGCCCAGAGTCTGGTGTGGGTGTTTTCTGGTATAGGACTGACTGCCAACATTATCTCCGTGCTGTCCTGTGCTGTGCTCATAGTGGTAGCCAAGCTAGGCACAGTGTGAGTCACAAATGACTGAGTGAGAGTGTATGGTGTGATGACGTGTGTGTATAGTGAGGGGTTATGAATGTGTAGTGTGAGGTTTGTGAGTGGGTATTATGAGTGTATAGTGTGAATATAGTGTGTGTGAGTGTCTAGTGTGAGCACATGTAAATAATAAGTAAAAATAATTATAAACTCTCAACGAACTCTCAGTTGACATAACAAAATTATAATAACCTCAATAATTTGTACTCTCCGATGTTTCGACTAGACAATCTAGCCTTCACCAGGAATAATGAGATGCTCTAGCCTTCATCAGGAATAATGAGATGCTCTCCCCATCATTATTCCTGATGAAGGCTAGAGCATCTAGACGAAACTTCGGCGAGTAAAATCCAAGTTGATGATTGAGAAGGTCATTATATGATGTCTGTATGTTACTTCTTGTTGTCCCTTCAGAGGTGCTTCTCTAACGATGGTCCTGGTCTACACCTTGTCTCCTGTCCTCCTCATAATCTACATCAAGTGGCGTAAGCTCCACCTCCAAACCTGGGGTGGGTGGAGCTTTGAGAGCCTTACAGAGTGGTGGCAGTTTTTGCGTCTTGGAATTCCGGGATTGCTGACCGTGGTGTTTGAGTGGTGGTCGTTTGAGATCGGTGCTCTAGTGTCAGGCTCCATAAGTGAGCTACAGCTGGCCATCAGTGCCACTATTCTTCAGCTGGGAGTCATGTACTACATGGTAAGTTATTACATCCGAACACTGGCTCACAATAATTATTCTTCAGCTGGGAGTCCTGTACTACATACTAGTTATTATATCCGAACACTGGCTCATAATAATTATTCTTCAGCTGTGAGTCCTATACTACATGGTTAGTTATTACATCCGAACACTGGCTCACAATAATTATTCTTCAGCTGGGAGTCCTGTACTACATGGTTAGTTATTACATCCGAACACTGGCTCACAATAATTATTCTTCAGCTGGGAGTCTTGTACTACATGGTTAGTTATTATATCCGAACACTGGCTCACAATAATTATTCTTCAGCTGGGAGTCCTGTACTACATGGTTAGTTATTACATCCGAACACTGGCTCACAATAATTATTCTTCAGCTGGGAGTCTTGTACTACATGGTTAGTTATTACATCCGAACACTGGCTCACAATAATTATTCTTCAGCTGGGAGTCCTGTACTACATGGTTAGTTATTACATACGAACACTGGCTCACAATAATTATTCTTCAGCTGGGAGTCTTGTACTACATGGTTAGTTATTATATCCGAACACTGGCTCACAATAATTATTCTTCAGCTGGGAGTCCTGTACTACATGGTTAGTTATTACATCCGAACACTGGCTCACAATAGTTATTCTTCAGTTGGGAGTCTTGTACTACATGGTTAGTTATTATATCCGAACACTGGCTCACAATAATTATTCTTCAGCTGTGAGTCCTGTACTACATGGTTAGTTATTATATCCGAACACTGGCTCACAATAATTATTCTTCAGCTGGGAGTCTTGTACTACATGGTTAGTTATTATATCCGAACACTGGCTCATAATAATTATTCTTCAGCTGGGAGTCCTGTACTACATGGTTAGTTCTTATATCCGAACACTGGCTCACAATAATTATGAGGCTTATGCATTGTGTTGCATCGTATTCCGTCCCTTACCAATATCCATGTCTACACGTGTTCAATACAAACTTCAATGCATGATTTTCGAACTTCAACTCGATATTCCTCTCCAGCAATGGACAGTGAAGATGATGGGCACTACTTAGGTGACAAGGAGTTCAACGAGTTGTTTACGTTCCTTTCTTTTAGCTGTTTGAGTGTTTTGCATGGTAGGCAATAGGGCAGTACTATAAGTTGTTCCAAGAGATTGTCTAGCACCTGCCATTTGCAAGGTAATTTTCTCTCAGCCTAGATCATACTTGAAACATAACCGACTTCTTGATCATATCTGAAACTTAAAATAGAACGCTCTCAATTAATGTCGGTTAATTTTTTAGGGAAGTCTGGAGCCTGATTTGCAATCAGTATCCACTGGCATGTACTACACTTGACATCCACTGGCATGTACTACACTTGTACACATATTAATTGCTCATTATTTAATCACACAGCATAAGCTTTTGTGGTTTGGTACTACACTTGACATCCACTGGCATATACTACACTTGTACACATTAATTGCTCGTTATTTAATCACACAGCATAAGCTTTTGTGGTTTGGTGGTTTCTTAAAGTTTTCTTTTGAAGGTACCACATCAGAGGGAGACAATATACAGTGCCTCCCCCCACCCACCCAACCAGGTTTTTAAAGCACTCGTCAACTGAACTCGTCAACTGAAAGGCTCCTTTATTTATTTATTTTTATTTTTCCTTCTTCCTTTTTCCTTTTTTTTCCATTTTGAATAGCTATTGATACACAGAAGCCTGAGAAAAAATGTATTCTGCTTGAAGCCAAGTATTTTTGGAGAAATTGGAGCTAAAATAGCAAACTACAATTTACTTCCTATTTTGGGGGCTAATTGATGCCCATAGATAAGGAACCCAAAGGATTGACACCTTGTTCTTGGTCTGTACATAGCTGTAGCTAATGTGTAAAAAGCGGTTGGAAGTTATGTCCTAGGGAATTTAATCTTAGTTCTGGGAATGATACTACCATAGAAGATTCTCTAGGTGGTGAGCTATCAGAGCTATCAGAGAGCAAGTTTGATTCTGAGAATGGAATGGCTGAAACTCTCCAGAAGATGATCTGTCCCTCATTCCAGCTCCATGTAGGAATGAGCCTAGTAACAGTGATGATGAATCAGATTCCTCTCTGTCTATACATTCAAGTCATGTTTCTGACGATCGACTTGCAAATTTGTCATGGTTAGATATAGTAGCAGCTAGAGCAGCATCTTTTAATACAGCAAACTTTTTTTAGGTGCACGTGTGGCCACTGCAGTGGAATGAGTACCAGTCAAGAGTGTGTTTGCTGCAGAGAAGAATGAACTAGACAATTCAAGTGTGACTTGCACCACAGACCATCCAGGCTTCAATACTGTGTGGGTCCTACAAACAGCGTATTACCAAATACTGTCAACAATATGGGACTGGATCACAGCCATCAACAATGCACGAGTAAGGCTGATGTGATGTGGGTGTAATACTTCTTTTTACGGTTGCTTTCTCTTTGTGCAGGAAGTACAGGTGCTCTGCTTATCGCCAGTTGACAAGATGGTGTGGGGTTCGTTGGGACAAGATATCCGAGTTGTACTCCCAGCTTGTGCTGTAAAGAAAAAATCAGAGACACATTTCCCTTCCAAACATACACTGGATTTAAATTTCCCACACTATCATGAATAGTAGATATTATGTCAGAGTTTTGCAAATCTGCTCCGATGCTCTGCAACTGCCTTTTTCTTATCCGCTTGTTCAAAAATGCTACTCAGTGGAGGAGGAATGTCGGATGTTGACATAAAACTTAGGTCTTCCATTGTCCTCCATAGTTCAGAAAAGAGGTCATCCACATAGCCTAAGACAATATCGCTAAATATAATTAGTCATAATTATATTTTATAGTGAAAGAAAGCTTGCCATAAGTGCACTCTTGTGTAATCTTGCATACTGCATGCCCTCCCCTTTTGTATTTGGGATACAGCACTGCATATTTCTTCACCCCAAACTTTAGCTTGGCTTGCTTCCTTCCACAGTTTTCATTGTAATGCAACCTTGCCAGGTGCAACTTATATATACCCAGTGTGGAGGTTGGGTTGTGGTTTAGAACCATCTTATAAATGTCATAGAGACAGCTAGGAGAACTACTATACTGGAGGAAACATACGATGTACTTTATTAGGAGGGTAAAGGGTTATTCCTTATTTACCTTGCTCACATTCCAGTGTAAGTGGATGCAGTAGATTTTGGTGTAAAGTGTATATCACCACACTGAAAAGCTTCACAGGTGGAGGTTTGATACACTGGAGATAGCTTCTTCACATCCGAACATTGTTATGAACAAGTGAACTTATCTTGTCACTGGATTTTGTATCTAAAGAAATTGGAAAGCAAATATTAAATGAGATGGAATGAGATGGATTGCTTTTAGTGCACTTATGTGGTTTAAACCATTTATTTTTCCTCCCTCTTCTCTGTATAGTTTGATGCTCACATGCTGGAACAGTCTCACTGTGTTCTTTGTGTTTGTCATGGATGTGATTGTCTAGTGATGACCACTTGGTTTTTATCAGTTACCCATCTCCAATGGGAGTAGACACTGCTGACCAATATAAGTGCTTCACTATGCTGACCAATAGAAGTGCTTCACTATGCTGACCAATATAAGTGCTTCACTATGCTGACCAATAGAAGTGCTTCACTTTGCTGACCAATAGAAGTGCTTCACTGTGCTGACCAATATAAGTGCTTCACTGTGCTGACCAATATAAGTGCTTCACTATGCTGACCAATACAAGTGCTTCACTATGACCAATACAAGTGCTTCATTATGACCAATATAAGAGCTTCACTATGCTGACCAATATAAGTGCTTCACTATGACCAATATAAGTGCTTCACTATGCTGACCAATAGAAGTGCTTCACTATGCTGACCAATATAAGTGCTTCACTATGCTGACCAATATAAGTGCTTCACTATGACCAATATAAGTGCTTCACTGTGCTGACCAATAGAAGTGCTTCACTTTGCTGACCAATAGAAGTGCTTCACTGTGCTGACCAATATCTGTGCTGACCAATATAAGTGCTTCACTGTGCTGACCAATACAAGTGCTTCACTATGACCAATACAAGTGCTTCATTATGACCAATATAAGAGCTTCACTATGCTGACCAATATAAGTGCTTCACTATGACCAATATAAGTGCTTCACTATGCTGACCAATAGAAGTGCTTCACTATGCTGACCAATAGAAGTGCTTCACTATGCTGACCAATAGAAGTGCTTCACTATGCTGACCAATATAAGTGCTTCACTATGACCAATATAAGTGCTTCACTGTGCTGACCAATACAAGTGCCTCACTATGCTGACCAATATAAGTGCTTCACTATTCTGACCAATATAAGTGCTTCACTATGACCAATATAACTGCTTCACTGTGCTGACCAATATAAGTGCTTCACTATGCTGATCAATACAAGTGCTTCACTATGCTGACCAATATAAGTGCTTCACTGTGCTGACCAATACAAGTGCTTCACTATGCTGACCAATATAAGTGCTTCACTATGACCAATATAACTGCTTCACTGTGCTGACCAATATAAGTGCTTCACTATGCTGATCAATACAAGTGCTTCACTATGCTGACCAATATAAGTGCTTCACTGTGCTGACCAATACAAGTGCTTCACTATGCTGATCAATATAAGTACTTCACTGTGCTGACCAATATAAGTGCTTCACTGTGCTGACCAATACAAGTGCTTCACTATGCTGATCAATACAAGTGCTTCACTATGCTGACCAATATAAGTGCTTCACTATGCTGACCAATATAAGTGCTTCACTGTGCAGACCAATATAAGTGTTTCACTGTGCTCTTTATCCATTCCATGATGAGTAGCTCACATTCTTTCTCTTTACTTAAGGCTTTAATTTTTTGGAAGAATGCTGAAGAACAACAACAACAAGACTCAATTATGCGTATGTAGTACACATGCGAATCAAAATACCTGCATTTTGCTAGATGGCAAATATTGTAGCGATGATCAGTGGACAACAGGTTCGCCCTCACCCACTTGGCAATTTGCTGGTGTCTACAATTTGCTGGTGTCTATCTGTCACAAGTGTTCCCATGTCAAATCCCTGCTGGTGAAGAGACTGAATTGCTCTGATGAGTCCTTCTTTCTCCATGGGGTAACTTCTTGACTTTGTTCTCTGAATAAATATGCGTGAGCAGCATTATAGGGTAGAGTGATGTCCACACATTATGTGCCCACCTGCACCAACTGCACATCAATAACTACGTGCTTCTGATGTTCCATAACAGTAAATGATCCAAATTTGTCCGAGTGCCCTGGACTATCAGCCCTCCCATCACCACCGATGACAAGTGACCTTCCCTCACTTCTAAGTTATGTCAAGAGGCGGTTGCTCCAAACAGAAAAAAATGGAAGATTGAAGATAACTCTTCTGGTGGTTGAAGAAGGTGTTATGGATGCACACCCAAAGTTTACCAGCACTCGGTTGGTAATGTCCCAAACAATATTGATGCAGAGAGAAGGTTGTTTCCAGCAGGAATGGTCTTACATATGGTTGACTGTCCATTCAAATATGCGTAAACAATGGCCACAGTTTTGCCTTCTGTGAAGGATAGTCCCAATAGTTCCTAGTGGTACCTGTGGTGTCCTTGCCACAATTTGGGCACCTTACAAACAAGGACAACAAGCGGTCTTCAAGAACAAGGTAGTTCTGGCCGGGGACTGGTGGCATATGTTGACTGCAGAGAAACCATTCACCTCCATAGCATGCACATGGTACATTGCACAGTAAAGTAGGCTTGCCTCGTGACATGTACACTTTTAGTGTCTGATTCTGTGAATGTTTCGGACTCATAAGGTTTCTACCTCAGATGTTTCTGGCTCAGGATTCCGTCAACGATTCACCAAAGTTTAAGTCCACTGAATTATAAAGGGAATTGGGCAAGAAGTTCAGTGGTGATGCTGGTCAGAGTGAGCATTGCACAGCACAATCTCTCGCCTCAACAGCCCTTGTTTGTACACCTAAGAGTGTTCACACAATGAGTTTAAAGTTGTCATAAACTATCATAAACCTACCTCTTTTCCTGGTTATTGGGCAAACTTGAATATTTGCATCGCCCACCCTACACCGCTGCAAATTTACATGCAACTGTATTTCAAATAACAAACCTAATGATGCGCTTCCTACCTGGGTATCTTCTACACTGCTTCCCATGCTAACATCTACAGAGCTAGAAATAACAGGCGGTCATCGGTCATTTTCTGAGCAATTCACCAATTTGTCCGACCAAATCACTAATTGCTCGGCCAGATTGTCCTAACAGCAAATAACAAGCTAAGTGGCTACTACTAGTCCTACTAGTCAGCTGCTTAGTGTTGCAGCTGCAGTGGTTACCAAGAAGTAAAATTCACTTAGTTGTGAAAAAGAAAAAGGAGGGGGGAAAAACAGTGCTAATAGCATGCAGTGCGTGCCCTTGGCTAATTGTATCCCTAGGCTAATTGCAATGTACGAGGCTGAGGTCTGGTGATTGTAGGAAACAGCTGAGCTAGGTACAAATGATTGATTTCAATGCTGATAGTAGCATTGAGTTATGGTGGGAAAGTACAACTAGACCAAACCAGTGGCCAAGGAGAAAGTACAGGAAGAAAGCCTGCTACTGCTACACCAAGCACCACCTCAGCATTGGTAGTGAATGAAGATGAAGAGAATGAGTCAGACAGAAGTAGTGAGTCTGGTGACAATCTTCTAGAAGACTGGGATAACTGGATGGAGTGACATTTTTGTCCTACTTAACTTTTCATGCTGTATTGTCATTTGTTTTTATGAATAATACTATTATTGCAAGTATATATACCAACATTTAGTAGAAGTATAATGACTGACCAATATTAGAAAATGACCTAGCAAATCTTATTATGCTAGGACATCATGTCCTACCAACATTAAACCTTATTTCTAGCTCTGCATCTATCATGTCGCCATCCACAATGGGTCCAGGGCTAGTTCCATCCTTTAATGCAGCATCCACAATCTATACACCAGTATACATATCTATACACCAGTATAGATATCTTTATACCAGTATCTATAACAACAGTACATGGCAATGCATTTGAATGCTTACTGTAGATCTCCCACGCTTTTCATATGCCATTCTTTTCCGTTTCTTTGGCCTTGATTCAGCTGACGGGGTCTTCTTCTGAGAGGCAGGCTTGTGGAACAAGGTTGGAATGGCATCAGCCTTCAACCACTGCATTTTCTCCAAGCTCATAGCTTGGGACAGTTGTTTTTTTTGCAGGCTTAAAATACCAGTCTTCAAAGTGCTTGCTGCAGAGTGTGGAGTACTTTAGTGGCTTCCATTCCCTCCTGGTCCTAGTCACTTGTTCAGCTCATTTTTTCCTCAAAACAAATATTTTGGGAAGTGATGAAGACTAACACCATCCTTTAAAGTACTGCTACAGCCAGCTGCCACCACCACATTAATATGTAGTAGATGACTTGTTACATGAGAGCTAACAGCTTTATACAGACCACAACTAGCTTATCAAGGTGTAGTGTTCCTTACCTTACTCATCAATTAGCCACACCCAAAAAGGAAGTAAATCATTAGTTTGGGATTTGAACTAGGTACATATTATACTCAAAAAATACTTGGCTTCAAACAGAATTGGCTTCAAACAGAAATTACTTTCCTCGGCTTCTGTGTACTTATACCCTTTAAAATGTAAAAATTAAAAAAGATAGCATTTCAGTTACCATAGGGTATACTATGCTACAATGTGTCTTATAAACACTGATCTGTTATGCATGGAGTGATTTGGAGTGATTTGGCTGCAAGTTGCCATAACATTACAGCAAGCTGATGGTGCAAAGTTATCATAGTCATCTCTATTATATGTGTGTTGTATTTTTGGTGGTGTGTTCTGGCCCGTTCCTATACCAGTGCTTTAGATAATTAGCATTTTCATGAGGAGTGCGGATACCTTCCAAAAAGGCAAAGTTACTCCAAAGGCCCCCCCCCCCCTTGGCCATAATCTTTCATGCCTGCTCTTCTATTATGGCTGCCCCAATCTTGAGGCACAACCTGCAAACTGATCATGTGGTAGACCTATAGCTTGCAGCACTTCCTGTGGCTGGTAATAAATTATGTCTTTGTCAGAAGTAGACTATTAGTAGCTCTGAAAGAAGGGCGCTTGTCTGAGCTTCTCATGGCCTTGAAGGCTGAGATGCCTGCAGGAAAATTAGCCTGTCTTTGTAATGTACATACTTTCACCCTTTCTTAACAGACCAATTCTCGAAACCCTCGGCCTAATCCCAGTGCTTTTAAATTCTCTGAGCCATGGATTGCTAGATTTCCCTAAGCCAAGTCTTTGGCAAGGTTGAATGGGGAAATGTTAATTCAGTATGGAGTGTACAGTTCATGAAAACACTTATCAGGTTTTCTCCTGTTCCTTTTCTCTTAAAAATTATATCCTGTTCTGCATCAGGTATTCATGCCATTTATGTAGCTGTGTGATTTTGGAATGCTGAACTTTGGTAATAAATGTCAAACATTTACGCTGGGGGGGGGGGGGGGGAGTGGAGGGCGATCATAAAATACTTCATGCTTACAACAACTTGTGGTTATAACTTTGGAGCTCCATAGATTCTGCACTCTACTATATGAATAGCTGAAAAGATAGTTTTCTCTGTGTGCTCTCTTTTGATACTAAAAATTGGTATAACCATGCCCAAGTTTCAGGCAGTCACAGGTGAGGACCTCGTAACCTCATGCCTGAATTCTCTACAGTTAACCTGATTGGAAAGTGCTAAACAGTTGAAATTACCATCAGTGGCTAGAGGAAATTCTACTACACAAACTGAGTGTTTTCATTAGGCACTAAAACGTGGCCACGTAGTCAAGCATGGTGCTGAAAATAAATTTGAAGAAAATTGATTCCAGCACCACGCTATCTGACTTCGATCTTTCCAAGTCTGCCAGTAGACCTGACTGGTGCCACATCTCAGAAGTGAATGTTTCTATTTGTCAAAAACATCTCTCAATCCATCGATAAAGCTTCCTAGTCAAAACTGGTCTCCCACACACAGTGACACACACACTGTAAGGGACCACCCTAACAGCACAGAGCAACCTGCAGGTGTTAACCTGCAGAATGCTTACGAGCAAACTGTTGACCTTGAAGTAGATCACACTTGATGCATGCATAAACAAACACACATACCTGGCACTGCTACTTGTATTCCATTGGATAGTCTTAATCAACCACATGTATGCATTTTACCTTATGTGGTCACATCCCTGGTGGGGAGGCCAGCCTAGTTAAGGGCAGCCTCCCTCTAGACAGATTATTCAGTCTTTAGTTGTGTCTTGTCGGAGTGAATAAAATCTTGTCGGAGTGAATAAAGTTGTTATAACTAGTTTAACAAGTTGCCTATAACACTAAGAGTGTAAAGCCTTAGCTAAACTGTTAGGGGTGGTGCATACCCTGATATTTGGTGGCAGTATAATAGGTTTGAACCAAGTTTGAGTAGTGGCATAGTTGCTAGCTATAGTGAGTTTTGGGTCGATGTATTCGACTGTTTGGAGACGTTTAAGAGAGACGGCCTGCTCAGTACTAGTGCAGACGTGTAAGAGTGTAAAGTGTGGTGCAAAAGTGTGGCAAATTGGATTCGTATTGTTGATTGTGACCAGTGAACTTGTGATAAAGTGACCTGATTCGACACACTACCTGACGATTGAGATGTCTATGTCAACACGAAGCAGAAGTGGGCAAGAAAATGAAAGCAGAAATCACCTCCGTCGACGGTGGGACTGCGGACTACAATCCCCACGGGGAGTGAACATAAGCATCAGCAGAGCTGGACCCAACTGCCGAGCTGCTGCGCATATTGGTGCAGCAACAACAGATCAAGGTGGCCAGGAGGGAGGAAGACAGACGGGTTAGGTTAGCTCAGGCTGGGCTGGATCGCCAACGTCGAGAGGAAAAAGAACTACAGCATCAAAGAGATGCAGATGCAGCACGACAGCAACAGCAGTGGAAAGAAGAAAGGGAAGACCATCAGAGAGAGGCACAGAGGGCAGCGGACCTCAAGAAGTGGGAACTGGATAATGAAGAGAAGGCCCGTCAAGAGCAACAGCGATTGAGAGAATTTCAACAGTTGACAGACACAGTAGTGGTACTGACCGTCGCTCAGGCAAGACCTCGACTACAACCACCCAAGCCACAGCCCATGAGCAATGAAGATGCACTGGATGATGAGTTTGTCCGATTTGAGAGCCACATGGCCACCTTTGACATCCGGGCCGGGGACTGGCTGATCCACCTGAGACCTCTCCTTAAGGAGGATGCCCTGACAGCTCTCCTGGCGCCCAGATGAGCTCACCTATGAGAAGGCAAAGAAAGCCATTCTGGACAGGATGGGTATCATACAGTCTGCTCACATGAAAATATTCTGGGAATCCACGGTGAAGTCAGGTGAGTCCCTCACTCAGTTGGCCTGCCGGATATAAGATCTCGGAGAGAAAGCAGTAGCTAGCTGACTGCACCTCCAAGAAGGATATAGTAGGCGCATTTGCCATCGAAAACTTTGTACAGACCCTCCCCATCCACATAGCATGTTGGATTCGGGCACAGAAACCCACCGCGTCGAGGCAGGCAGGTACCTTGGGTGACGAATACTTGCGGGACAGAAACCTAGATTACTCGGTACTAGTAAAAGCAAAGACTAGCAAACCGGACAAACGAGTCTGGAACAAGACCACTTACACTAGGGAGAACCCTGCCAGTGACAGGAAAAGTCCGGCACAGAACACCATAGCGTCCACACCAGGGCCATTTAGACAGCTCAGAAAGGAAGGCAAACGAGATTTATCCAAATACTTCGATGACCAAAAGGGCCCTATGTGCTTTAACTGCCACGAGTGGGGGCATATCGGAGCTACATGCCCCAAGAAGGTCTTCATAGCCTCGGCAGCTGACCTTATTCCAGAGCATGCACTGCTCCGTGCAAATGATTACATGGGAGGACATGATGACGTCTGTCCCTCTGAGGTTTTCACTGATTCGGCAATGGATGATGGGACCACCCTGGAAGAATGAAAGGGGAGTTTGCATGTCTCAGGCAAGCTTAACAACATCACCTGTGACAGACTACGCTTGCACTCAGGAGCCAACATCATGCTGGTAAATGCCAGGTTTGTGCAGGATGACCAGTGGATAGGCAAAATGGCAAATATTTTGATGGCTAATGGTTAGATTGACAGCCTGCCACTAGCACGCATCACTGTGGAATTCAATGGACAGACGTATGTGTGCCACGCAGCAGCAAGCCAAGACCTACCTGATGACGTGCTACTGGGAATAGATATTCCTCCCCACGGACAGCTTTCCATGTGGCAGCCAACCTGTTCTGCCCACTGTCACTGCATGCCAATGCAGTTGTCACCCGACAGCAAACGAAGAGCGAGGGAGACTGACTCAGGATGGAGGAACGTGCTACAGAGACATCGGAAGTGCACCTGACGGAGGTGAACCTGGATGTGCGGGATGTGCCCTGGGACTTGCTGAGCAACTGCCATTGGCCAGAGGACATGTTTGGCTCTTCCAAGGTCAAACCTCGGATGTCCAGGAGGGCAAAACGAGAAGCAGCTCGCAGTCGAGCTAACTTACTGACTGTCGACATCCAACAACCTGCAGAAGCATCGCAAGGAGCAGACCTCGCGAGGGAACTGGCTCGAGATAAGTCATTGGAGAAAGCCCGCCAGATGGCAGGACAGAATGGTTCCCCACACCATTATCAAGGAAAGTGGCTCTACCACAGGAGCTATTGGGAAATGCTCCAGCAGCTGGTGTTGCCTCAGGCAAGGCAGAATCAAGCCATCACCATGGCACACTCTGTGCCGATTGCAGGACATCTCGGGAGAAAAAGGATAACAGTCCGGCTACTCCGACGTTTTTTTTGGCCCAAGGCATGCAGAAGTTGTCCCGTTTGCCAGAAAGCAGCCAGGAAGTCATCAGCCAAAGTGCCCTTACATCCTTTGCTGGTGATTTCTGAGGCCCTTTGAAAGGGTGGCCATAGACATCATGGGGCCTCTTCCAAAAACCAAGAGTTGGATTCAAGTACCTATTGACCCATATGGACTATGACATATGCTATCCCAAGGCAGTGCCACTTGGTTCAGCAGATGCTCTATCGGTGGCCACTGCCCTCATGGGCATTTTTACTCGTTTGAGAGTGCCCAAAGAGGTCCTTACTGACCAGGGGTCAAATTTCCTCTCCGATCTGATGAAGACACCGTGCAAGATGTTAGGAACACATCACTTGAAGACCTCACCCTACCACCCCCAGACTAATGTGGGAGTGGAGAGGTTGCACGGCACCTTGAAACAGATGCTTCTGAAGACAACAAAGAATAAGCGTGATTGGGGCATCATGTTGCCATATGTGCTCTTTGCATTCGGGAGGTGCCCTGCGCGAGCACCGAATTTTCCCCATTGGACCTGATGTTTGGGTGCCACGTCCGAGGCCCATTGGACATTCTTCAGGCAGCATGGTCGACGGACCAAGTCCACCTCACCACAGCAGTGGAGTGGGTACAAAAGATGCGGGAATACCTACATGAGATGCAGAGCTAGGCTTAGGAAACTCAAACCGGCAAACAGAATGACATGCGTCAGAGGAATGACCGAAGTACAAGCCACAGAACATTGGAAGGTGGGAGAGCAAGTGCTGGCCTTACTGCCAGCTGGATAGGGGGAACTAACTGCCCAATGGCACGGACCATATATGGTCATAGAGAGGTATCACCAGTGACGTACTGGGTGGACATGCAGAGAAATAGAAAAGGACCGACTGTATATCGATATGTTGAAACAATGGAACTCCCTGATAGCAGCCGTCTTGGCTATAGGTATAGATCAGGAGGACGACATCAATGACAGCAACATCATTATGATGGGGGGTTACTGTGGCAGGAGTCCAACACTGGGCCCGCAGCTGGGCCTGCATCTGGGCCCACCGATGGGCCCGCAGCTGGGCCCGTCCCAAACACGCCAGCTGCTAGAGCTGATAGACGGGCTTCCAGAACTCTTCACTAATGAGCCCGGAAGAACGGTAGCAGCCGAACATTGCATCGATACGGCAGATGCCCAGCTGATTCACATCCCTCCGTACCGGATCCTCAAGACATGGCAGGAGCAAGTGAAGCAAGAAATCAGCACCTTGCTAGAGACAGGGATCATCGAGCCATGCAAAAGCCCGTGGGCATCACCAATAGTGACAGTCAGGAAGAAGGATGGCTCACTCCATATGTGCGTGGACTACCTCCGACTAAAGGCAGTAGCCAAGAATGACCCCTACCCAATGTCCAGGGTCGATGATCTAACCAAGAAACTGGGAAATGCCCGGTACTTCCTCGACTTGGTCAAGTATTATCAGGTGCCCGTACGAGAGGCTGATCGTGACAAGACGCATTCATCTCTCCTCATGGGAAGTACCCTTTCAAGACCATGCCATTTGGCTTGAAGTGTGCACCCACCACCCTCCAGCGACTGATGGACCAGGTGTTGGACGGCTTGGAGCAGTTTGCAGCAGCATACTTGGATGACATCATCGTCTTCAGCGAAGTGTGGAGCGACCACTTGTCTCACCTCAGAAAGGTACTGTATCGGCTCGAGAAGGAAGGACTCACAAGTGCCAGATTGGGATGGAGTCATGTCAGTTTTTGGGGCATGTTGTGGGCCATGGATGGGTGCAACCCGTCCCGCCCATGCAAAAATTAAGGCTGTTCAGGAATTTAGACAACCCCGCACCAAGAAGGACATCCGAGCCTTTCTTGGGCTTTCTGGCTACTACCGACGATTTTTGCCAAATTTCATCAGTTGCCGCATGTCTGTCCGATCTGACCAGGTCAGCAGCACCAACTACTGTTGAGTGGTCCCCAGAGTGTGACCAGGCCTTCAAACAATCAAGGCCGCCCTG
This sequence comes from Cladorhizidae sp. MBARI D1340-BT2, assembly GCA_028752905.1. NCBI lineage: Eukaryota > Metazoa > Porifera > Demospongiae > Poecilosclerida > Cladorhizidae > Cladorhizidae sp. MBARI D1340-BT2. The sequence continues at coordinate 35,652,611 of JAQNBH010000006.1, read as the reverse complement.
TCTAGCCAGCCAGTCCTCACAAGTCCAGACTATGACAGGATGTTTGTACTCCAAACTGACGCATCAGACAGACATCAGAGAGAGGAATAGGGGCTGTGTTGAGTCAATGAATAGAAAGCGATGTGGAGAAGCCTGTCGCATACTTCTCCCGAAAACTTTTGCCTAGAGAGACCCGCTATTCCTCGATCGAGAAAGAATGCTTGGCAATTGTGGCAGCACTACAGCATTTTCGAGCTTTCCTGCTGGGACAACCCTTCAACGTCCAGACTGACCATCATGCTCTGGCATACATAGAGAAGATGAGGAACACCAATGGTCGACTTATGCGGTGGGCACTAGCCTTGCAGCCCTTCAATTACACAGTAACCTATCGGCCTGGTGCACAAAATACCAATGCTGATGGGCTCTCTTGCCAAGCATTGGACAGACGACGACAACGCCTGACCTACGGAAGGGGGGGTGGGGGGGGGGGGAGGTTTAGCGACCTTGTTCTTGTTAGGGACCTCCCTAACAACACAGCCTGCAGGTGTTAAACAACACAGGAGCAACCTGCAGGTGTTAACCTGCAGAATGCTCACGAACAAACTGTTGACCTTGAAGTAGATCACACTTGATGCATGCATAGACAAACACACATACCTGGCACTGCTACTTGTATTCCATTGGATCAACCACATGCATGCAGTTTACATTACATGGTCACATCCCTGGTGGGGAGGCCAGTCTAGTTAAGGGCAGTCTCCCTCTGGACAGATTACTCAGTCTTGAGTTGATTTTCTGAATGAATCAAGTTTGTTATAACTACTTGCCTGAAACACTAAGAGCGTAAAGCCTTAGCTAGACTGTTAGGGGCAGTGCATACTCTAACACCACCTGCCATCTCTTTCATTGGCCATTAACGTGAAGGGGAAATGCCTTCCAATTTGATCCCCAGAGGTGGTCGGTTTAATTAGCTATTTGCATGTATGTATTTACACTTGACAGGGTTTAATTTTTTTCACATTTATTTATGTATAGTAGGGGCTTCCTCTAGCCACTGATATTAATTTCAACTGTCTAGCACATTCCAATCAGAAGCCGCTGCAGTTAATTCAGGCATGCAGGTCGAGGTCCCCAACTTGGACTGCATGTAGCTTTGGCATGACTATACTTATGCAACAGGGTTTTTTTGTATCAAAAGAGTGAACACAGAATGGTCATATTTAGAGCTGTATATCAAGTTCATAGCGTGGATTGTGCAGAATCTATGGAGCTCCAAAGTTATAACCACATACTTTTGTGAGCATTTGTAGTTTATGGCATCGTCCCTCTTTAAAAACTGCATCGGCCATAGTGGAGCAGTGAAGTCAGCATAGTAGAGCAGTGAAGTCAGCCATAGTGGAGCAGTGAAGTCAGCCATAGTAGAGCAGTGAAGTCAGCCATAGTAGAGCAGTGAAGTCAGCCATAGTAGAGCAGTGAAGTCAGCCATAGTGGAGCAGTGAAGTCAGCCATAGTAGGGCAGTGAAGTCAGCCATAGTAGAGCAGTGAAGTCAGCCATAGTAGAGCAGTGAAGTCATCGTTCTGTTCTCCGAGTTAAGAACTTGTAAAGGCTAATAGAACGCCCACACAACTGCTTAGAACTGATTGTAAAATGATCACTGGTTACTAACAGAATGCCCACTCGACTGCTAAGAACTGATTGCAAATCCTTCACGAAAGTAGTAAACTGGCAGCCCCAAAAACAATTTAAACTTTGAAATTCATCTTCAAGATTTATCCATCTATCAAGGGAGTGCAGTCAATGGTTTGACCCTATTTTAAAATGGCGGACCAATAAAACGAAGTTTTTATGCCCTTACAATGACAATGACCTCAATAATTTTACTCTCTCGACATTTCGACTAGATGCTCTATTCCTGATGAAGGCTAGAGCATCTAGTCATTATTCCTGATGAAGGCTAGAGCATCTAGTCATTATTCCTGATGAAGGCTAGAGCATCTAGTCATTATTCCTGATGAAGGCTAGAGCATCTAGTCATTATTCCTGATGAAGGCTAGAGCATCTAGTCATTATTCCTGACGAAGGCTAGAACATCTAGTCATTATTCCTGATGAAGGCTAGAGCATCTAGTCGAAATGCCGAGAGAGTAAAATTCAAGTTGATTATTGCGAAGGTCTTATAATTGTATAATCTCAACTGAGAGTTCGTTGAGAGTGTATAATTATATCGCCTTAAACTCACTTTGGCAGCAGCTTAGTATCTTAAACAGTGTATATATTCCACCAGCTATAACTCCCCAAACCCTTCAAGCGTGCCTGGAATTTCGTCTTCAGGATCTCGGATCAATATATCTATCTTCCTTTCTCCCCACACATAACTTGCATATAATATGTCCGTTCATTATAATATTACTACCAGAAGACCCCAAACTGTCCCATAACTGCCATGACTAACCCATTTCTTATCTCTGAATGTTTCTACTTACCTCAAACCTAACTTTGTAAAATATGTCCTTGGTCTTAATATTACTACCAGAAGACTCCAACTAGCCAATGCATTGCAAAGACTTTATCTGTTTCTGGATCCAGCACTCTTCACTAAGCCAATCTCCCAAAACTGGTAAAGGGTTATTGGTGTCATATATAGACACACGTGTGCACATGCCATATCGGAACTATGTGAGCCAAGTCGCAGCAAGCAGCTGCATTTTTCATACATGAAGTGGTCAGTTGGTTTTCTCAGAAGTTTATTCTTGTGACAATAATAACACAACAAACATCAGTAAAACCAGGTGCCTACTTATGATGCTAGAATTTGACCACAAACATTTCCAGGACCCTTTACCTATTACTCCAAATTTACTCCAAATATAACGCAGATCTTAAAAAGCTGTTTATATTATGGTCTTCATTTCATTAAATTAATAGGTAAAGAGTCCTGTAAATGTTTGCTGTCCACACCTGTAAATTCTTGTTCCATTTCTTTTCGACTAGTCGTATATTAATTTAATTCCCAGTTTCTATTTGGTCCCACAGCCACCTACGAGAGGTTACTCGGTATTCTAACCTGTTGTAGTATTTACCATGCTTTATTACTAAAGTAGGTACACGTACTTTTCATACACATAGTCACATGCATTGTAAGGAGTCGCCTGGTTTGGTTGAAGGCCACTTCTGAGGAAATCAACTGATCACTTCTTGGTAAGAAAAGGTGCAGTTGTTGGTGACTCGACTTTTATGTCACAAGAATAAGCTTAGATGTTGATAGACATTTATGTACCTGGCTTTGTTGAAGATTTCCCCCTTATGTTCTGAGAAAACAACTGATAACTTCATGCAACTAAAACGTGCACCTCCTTGCTGACTACCGTGTGCAGCAGCACATGGATGAAAGTGACGATCCTTTACCTATTATTGTTGTTTGTTTAGGGTCTGTTTTGCAATTCAGTTTGGAGTCTTGTGAAGGGCAAATGAACATATTTTGTAAAGTTATGCAGGTAGATTGTGCTAAATTAAGGAGCAGATTAGTTATGGCAATGGAGAAAGGCCAGGGAGTCTTCTGGTAGTAATTTTATGATGAACGGATATATTGCACGAAAGTTATGTGTGGGAAGAAAACAAGACAGATACATGATCGTGAAGACGGAAAAACATGGTTTTAAATAGGGGAGGGGTTTAGGCACCACGCTTATTACCTTTGCAACGGATTCAATCCACACTTGAAGTGTATTTGGGTTAGAAATAGGCGGAAGACACTGCTTATGGTGAAGCTGTAATGGTGAATTTTATCTGGGAGAGAGATATAAGCTTTGTTGGTTTTTGGCTGCCATTTTAAAGTAGGGCTCAAACCAATATGAGGAATGTTACTGCACTACCTGATGTAGACACGTGCATCGGGTTTTGGGTGGGTTTTTTTTTTTTGGTTAGTGGTGTTGAATAATTGAGCATGTTTATGACATTGATGACCTTTACCATTTTGGTGTTTTATTAGGTTAGCTGTCATAATGCAATTGACAGTTTGGAGTCGTAAAATTATATCAGACAGACTGTGGGGGGAAGGGGGGAGTAGATAGATATATACTGAATTGGTTTGAGCCCTATTTTAAAATGGCGGCAAAACAACAACAATGCTTCTATCTCGGCTAAAACTCACTTTGGCAGCTTCTTAGTATCATAAATGATGTCTTCAGCCAATTTTAACCCCGAAAACACTTCGAGCGTCCCTTTAATCCTCCGCCAAAGTATAGTATCATCATGAGTGCAAATTTTTCATCTTCAAGATCTTGTATCTATTTATATATCCATCCTATTTCCTCCCCACACATGACTTGTGTCTGTTAGTCATAATATTACTACCAGAAGACCCCATGCACTGCCACAACTTCTTAATTTAGCACCATCTACCGTATATTCTCTAATAGGGACCGTGGTTACTATTTACTTCCGTGCAGTCTACATACCTGCGGTTACTATTGCAAGGGCTGCTGCCATTGGTTGCAGTTGTGAAGGAGTTTAAGTACCTGTAATTATCTGGGCGTATATATCTTATTTCTATTTACCTCAGGTTACAATTGGAGGGACGGTTATATACTAATGGAGGAAATACAGTATCTGCATTTTTCCACTTTTTACCCTGCCTAACTTCATCCATTTACCATGCCTAACTTCATCCATTTACCATGCCTAACTTCATCCATTTACCCTGCCTAACTTCATCCATTTACCATACTTTTACCACCAAAAGACTCCAAACTGTCCAATGAGAATTTTGCACCAAAAATACGAGCCCCTTTCTTGATTCAGCACTCTTTTATCCAGCCAAACACCCACAATAGGTAAAGGGTCGACACGTTGTTAACCCCCGCTGGTGCGCATGCAATGTCCAGTGTAACTGAGCGAAGGTACAATAAATTCAAAAAAATTAATCATTTGAAATTTAGATCTCGTTGCTCTATTTTTTACGGGTGGGCGTACGGGGAATACATACACACGTAGAATCAATGCACTACAATATTGAGTTCTCATCCAACTCCCCCTGATAGGGCTCTCTTTGCTTGCCAATAGGTTAGAAGATGTATTCTAACCTGTTATTGGCAAGCGGAAGAGCCTTCCCCGTATTAGTTTGACGCCTATTTTAAAATGGTCGCCAAGAAAAAGATTTAAAAACTCACTTTGTCAGCTTCTTCATCTTCACATCATAGAGGGTGTCTTCAGCCGATATTGACCCCCAAAATGCTTTGAGCATGGCCTTGAACCCTTAACGGAAGTAGTAAATGTGATCGAAACAACGTTAAAAACTATGAATTATTTGTATTCAAGATCTTGCATGTATTCTTGTATCTTATCTACTTTTCCCCCACGCATAACTTGCCTGTAGTATGTCTGTTCTTCATCATTTTACTACCAGAAGACTCCAAACTGTCAAATCAAACTAACCCCTTTCTTAATTGAGTAATAATCCATTTCTCGACTTAGCCAAACACAAACAAAAAATTGGTCAGAGGTTATCACACATGGGTGCACGTGCAATATTGAGTCTAGCAGAGCTGAGTCGGCAAGCAGCTGCACATTTTTATTCCATGAAGTGATGAGTCGGTTTCCTCGGAAGTTCACTCTTGTGGCAATAGTTAAGCACAAGCACAAAACCAGGTAATTATATGCATGTGTCCATATACTATATGAATACATAGGCACTTGTGTCTACTTTAGTGATAAACATGGTGAATAATGACATCTCGTGTTACATTGAGTAACTTATTGTAGGAGGCTGCTTGACTAGAAAGAGTTTTATTGCTGACTAGTCAAACAGTAACTTACCAATGTAGTCAAACATTTATAGGAGACTCTTTAGCACAACTTTTCTTTTTTTAAGCAGTAGAGACAGTCCTCAAGTGACGACAGGGTTACTTTCCTAAGATGCGATGTTAGTCAAATTTGTATGTGAGTCGAGTCACCGCCCCTCTAATACTTACACAGTAACACACTGTTCACCATCACTTGTGCCACTTTTACCTCAGGAGCCATAATTAAGGGCAGGCAAATAAAGGTAAGAATCAAAACAGGAGATCACAAGTGACGTAGCGCTCCGTCTGAAGGCTCGAGTTGCACTGCGGGAGTCGGGACAGGTCGACATACACCGCGTGACTCCCATTTTCTATGTCGTTATGCACGTTGGGCAACTAAAGTATCGTACATAGTCGTGTCATAACTTCCAGACTTTGTATGTGACTCGGACAGATATTATGCATCGTAATTTCGAAACAGCATAACTCGGAACATCGTAGCTCAAGGACTTCCTATACTAGAAAATTGGCCTTCATTATGTTACAGATAAAGGATCCTGTAAATGTTTGTGGTCTACGTGGGTAAATCTTGCTTCATTTCTAATACACTGTATATACAGTATAATGGTTTTAACCTCTTGCAGAACTCCGCCCTCCCCCCACCCCCCCAGCATGACAGTGAAATTGTATGAAATGAAAAATGCCATGTCCTGCCCTACTCCTGCTTGCATGTGTTCATGTCCTCCCCTCCCCTGCTTGCCTGTGCTCATGTCCTCCCCTCCCCTGCTTGCCTGTGCTCATGTCCCCCCCTCCCCTGCTTGCCTGTGCTCATGTCCCCCCCTCCCCTGCTTGCCTGTGCTCATGTCCTCCCCTCCCCTGCTTGCCTGTGCTCATGTCCTCCCCTCCCCTGCTTGCCTGTGCTCAAGTCCTCCCCTCCCCTGCTTGCCTGTGCTCATGTCCTCCCCTCCCCTGCTTGTCTGTGCTCATGTCCTCCCCTCCCCTTCTTGCCTGTGCTCATGTCCTCCCCTCCCCTGCTTGCCTGTGCTCATGTCCTCCCCTCCCCTGCTTGCCTGTGCTCATGTCCTCCCCTCCCCTGCTTGCCTGTGCTCATGTCCTCCCCTCCCCTGCTTGCCTGTGCTCAGCTTTGTTGACGCGGTCTGGCGGGTATAGTCTGGAGTTTGAATTCTCCAATTTAATGACTGGTGGGGCGAGACTAGGGTGGAGTCTGGTAGGGCGAGACTAGGTGGACTCTATTGGGGTGAGACTAGGGTGGAGTCTAGTAGGGCGAGACTAGGGTGGAGTCTGTTGGGGCGAGACTAGGGTGGAGTCTGGTGGGGCGAGACTAGGTGGAGTCTGGGGAGAGCAGTTCAGTTGCCATTTTGTTTGCTTAAATTTTGTCTTCTAGTAGGGAGGGCGCGTCCTGTCGATGGTGGGAGGAGGTGACATGTCGTGGGGAGGTGAGGGCATCCTGTCGTTAGTGGGAGGCAATTTCCTGTCGTGGGGAAGAAGGGAGAAGGGACGTCCTGTCGTGGGTGGGAGAGTCGTCCTGTTGTAGGGGCGGAAGTGGCATCCTGTCGTGGGGAGGAGGAGCATTCTGTCGTCTGGAGGACGGGACGACCTGTCGTGGAGAGGAAGGGGGTCCTGTTGTAGGGAGGAATGGGGTCCTGTCGTAGGGAGGAGGGTGTGTCCTGGGAGAAGAGACAAAGAAAGGAAAAGGTTGGCTGGTACTTGCATAAACCTCTGTACTAGTCCGATTAACAAGAAGAAAGCTGATGATGCTGCTTGCTCAGAGGCCTCTCGTGACACTTTCCTGGCTGGTATCATATCTCAGCAACTACCTGTACTGGAGGGTGACAAGGAAGATGTTGACGCTTCCTGTCTGAGTGTCCCACAACACCTCTGATGACGGTGCAGATGGCAGGCATCAACCCACCTGGTATTTACTCTCAATTAAAGTCATCCAAAAATGTCTGCGACACTGGACAGGCCCAGCCCAGAAGTTAAATCTGTCGAATCACAAGAAACCGATATCAGGTATTTCCCACACAATTCCTTGGTGGTTATAATCGTAGTTCCCAGAATCATATTGAACCATCACAAGAAACCTAGCTACATGTAGGATCAGGTATTTGCCACACTATTCCTTGGTGGTAGTAATCATGTGTGGCTGTCAGAGCAGGTGTAGAGCGAGCAGGTTGACGGTGTGTTCTGTATTGCTAGTGCTATTTCCTGTGCTGAAGATTCGAGGGGCAAGTTGGTCCATCCTTTCCGTGTGTAGAACAAAAAAGTGCGAAGGTCAAGGAGTATGAGCATTGTTTGGCCCCCCACACTGCTCGGGAGCAAGCTGATCTCCTGTACTCTGTCGTAAAATATATGTAGTAGTAAATCATCCAAAATATGTGCATTGAGACCCAATAGGAGAACTTGAAAATTGCTTTCATTCCGAGAGAATTATTAGAAAATGCTCTCAAATTTCAGAAAATGTCATTTCTGAGAAGCAAATAGTTTAGGAAAGCATGCCCATGGACCACTGTAGTGTACGAGGGAGCTCGGCTGACCACTGGTTTAGTCAAACAGATTCCCCAAACCACCTTGGAAAAGGTCCACTTGAAGAACCTCCTTCTCCCCAGTGAAGAACCAGGCGACAGCCTTGTCTTGTGTAGGTTATATAATTTATTTTTTAGTTCAGTTATCCCTTAAACTGGAAATAAAACGTTCTGGCTGATTCAACAGTCGACCTGGCATGTGTATATAAAACTACAACAAGTCAACAAGTCCACAGTGTTGAGCATGTATGCTTCGTTTTCCTGTGCTTGTGGTGGCCCATTAGTTAAATTACAAGCAAACATTGCTGCTGGTAATGGGCAGACTGTTTGGGTTGACCCTATTGGGTATTCGAGAATTACCCACGATGGTACTTGCTTCCTACACTCACACACACACATTCGTAGTAGTAAGTCAGGGTGTAACTATTAGAGGTGTGAAGCCAGCCAGCTTCTTATGGTTGCTATGAAACAGTTGCCGTCATGTTGTTGCAATGGCTGCTGTAAAGGCAGTTGGAAATGGCTTCACTGGAAAGTGGGAGGAATAACAGTCTTGATGTTTACTATCTTTTAAGTGAAGGCACAGTCCATGCTCTCTGCTCCATAACTCTCTGTCCCACAGCTCTCTGCTCCATAACTCTCTGCCCCACAGCTCTCTGCTCCATAACTCTCTGCTCCACAGCTCTCTGCTCCATAACTCTCTGCTCCACAGCTCTCTGCTCCATAACTCTCTGTCTCACAGCTCTCTGCTCCATAACTCTCTGCTCCACAGCTCTCTGCTCCATAACTGTCTGCTCCACAGCTCTCTGCTTCATAACTATCTGCCCCACAGCTCTCTGCTCCATAACTCTCTGCTCCACAGCTCTCTGCTCCATAACTCTCTGCCCCACAGCTCTCTGCTCCATAACTCTCTGTCCCACAGTTCTCTGCTCCATAACTCTCTGCTCCACAGCTCTCTGCTCCATAACTCTCTGCCCCACAGCTCTCTGCTCCATAACTCTCTGCTCCACAGCTCTCTGCTTCATAACTATCTGTCCCACAGCTCTCTGCTCCATACCTCTCTGCTCCACAGCTCTCTGCTCCATAACTCTCTGCTCCATAACTCTCTGCTCCACAGCTCTCTGCTTCATAACTCTCTGCTCCACAGCTCTCTGCTCCATAACTCTCTGCTCCATAACTCTCTGCTCCACAGCTCTCTGCTTCATAACTATCTGTCCCACAGCTCTCTGTTCCATAACTCTCTGCCCCACAGCTCTCTGCTCCATAACTCTCTGCCCCACAGCTCTCTGCTCCATAACTCTTGCTCCATAACTCTCTGCCCCACTGCTCTCTGCTCCATAACTCTCTGCTCCATAACTCTCTGCTCCATCACTCTCTGCTCCATAACTCTCTGTCCCACAGCTCTCTGCTCCATAACTCTCTGCTCCACAGCTCTCTGCTCCATAACTCTCTGTCCCACTGCTCTCTGCTCCATAACTCTCTGCTCCACAGCTCTCTGCTCCATAACTCTCTGTCCCACAGCTCTCTGCTCCATAACTCTCTGTCCCACAGCTCTCTGCTCCATAACTATCTGCCCCACAGCTCTCTGCTTCAAATTATAAAGCAGTCTTGGACATAAAGAATGTTTAACAACCTTCTAACATCCTTGCACACGACTGTGCAGCCTAGTTGTTAATTATGGGCATACATAGTTCATAGGTGAGGGTTCATAATGAAAGGTTTGTCATCATATCTTATACTTTATTATATCCCAGGTTCCTCTGGGGATGGCCCAAGCCGCCAACGTGCGAGTTGGCAATGAACTCGGAGCAGGGAACATCACTTCTGCTAAACGAGCTTCCTTTGTGGCCGTGGGAATTCAAAGTACACAGTAACATTTAAAGATACTAAAGTGCAAAGTTCTATTAGTTGGAGGGTAATATTTAAATGTGCTTCAAGGGAGTGTATATATATTTGGGGGGGGGGGGAGATATTATGTTTGGGGAGGCATAAGCAGACAGCTCAAACAGGTATTACAGTGTGTGGCAGTGACTTCTTTCCAAGCTGTTGGAGCGGGGATTGGTGAGGTGTTTGTGTGCATTGTCAGTGTGAGTTGAGTGTCGTATGGTTCAGCGTATGGACTGTACACAGACAGTGCAAGTTCCTAATGTATGGACTGTACACACACAGCGCAAGTTCCTAGTGTATGGACTGTACACAGCACAAGTTCCTAGTGTATGGACTGTACACACACACAGTGCAAGTTCCTAGTGTATGGACTGTACACACAGTGCAAGTTCCTAGTGTATGGACTGTACACACACAGCACAAGTTCCTAGTGTATGGACTGTACACACACAGCACAAGTTCCTAGTGTATGGACTGTACACACACAGCGCAAGTTCCTAGTGTATGGACTGTACCACACACAGCACAAGTTCCTAGTGTATGGACTGTACACACACAGTGCAAGTTCCTAGTGTATGGACTGTACACACACAGCGCAAGTTCCTAGTGTATGGACTGTACACACACAGCACAAGTTCCTAGTGTATGGACTGTACACACACAGCGCAAGTTCCTAGTGTATGGACTGTACACACACAGCACAAGTTCCTAGTGTATGGACTGTACACACAGTGCAAGTTCCTAGTGTATGGACTGTACGCACACAGTGCAAGTTCCTAGTGTATGGACTGTACACACACAGCACAAGTTCCTAGTGTATGGACTGTACACACACAGCACAAGTTCCTAGTGTATGGACTGTACACACACAGCACAAGTTCCTAGTGTATGGACTGTACACACACAGCACAAGTTCCTAGTGTATGGACTGTACACACACACAGCACAAGTTCCTAGTGTATGGACTGTACACACACAGCGCAAGTTCCTAGTGTATGGACTGTACACACACACAGCACAAGTTCCTAGTGTATGGACTGTACACACAGCGCAAGTTCCTAGTGTATGGACTGTACACACACAGCGCAAGTTCCTAGTGTATGGACTGTACACACACAGTGCAAGTTCCTAGTGTATGGACTGTACACACAGTGCAAGTTCCTAGTGTATGGACTGTACACACAGTGCAAGTTCCTAGTGTATGGACTGTACACACACAGCACAAGTTCCTAGTGTATGGACTGTACACACACAGTGCAAGTTCCTAGTGTATGGACTGTACACACAGTGCAAGTTCCTAGTGTATGGACTGTACACACAGTGCAAGTTCCTAGTGTATGGACTGTACACACACAGCACAAGTTCCTAGTGTATGGACTGTACACACACAGCACAAGTTCCTAGTGTATGGACTGTACACACACAGCACAAGTTCCTAGTGTATGGACTGTACACACAGTGCAAGTTCCTAGTGTATGGACTGTACGCACAGTGCAAGTTCCTAGTGTATGGACTGTACACACAGTGCAAGTTCCTAGTGTATGGACTGTACACACACAGCACAAGTTCCTAGTGTATGGACTGTACACACAGTGCAAGTTCCTAGTGTATGGACTGTACACACAGTGCAAGTTCCTAGTGTATGGACTGTACACACACAGCACAAGTTCCTAGTGTATGGACTGTACACACACAGCACAAGTTCCTAGTGTATGGACTGTACACACAGCGCAAGTTCCTAGTGTATGGACTGTACACACACAGCACAAGTTCCTAGTGTATGGACTGTACACACAGCGCAAGTTCCTAGTGTATGGACTGTACACACACAGCACAAGTTCCTAGTGTATGGACTGTACACACACAGCACAAGTTCCATGCTTGGACTGGTCTTCCTCAGAAAGTTCCTATGTTGGTCAGCTGATAGGCGGCAGTTTTCTTTGGCCAACCACATTTGGATCTTTCTCTCCCTAAGCTCACCAACTTCTTCCGGCCAACTCTGAAGGTGAACAATAGCCACTGGCACCAGCTCTTCTTGTTCCAGTCAATCCTGCACATACTCTCATTAGTAGAGATGGACTTCACTCAGAAAGGGACGTGATCGGCTCTAGCCAACTTCCAGCTCTCACCAGTATTCTGTTGGCTTCAGGAGAAAGACTCCCCCACCGAGAAATTGTATGTCATTATCTTGCGATTATATTGGGCCATTTTGTCTTTGTCTCCTCTGTTATTGTTGTTTAAAAATAAAAATAAACTTGTGGTTACGACTTTGGAGCCCCGTAGATTCCTCACACTTTACCTGATGTGTAGCTCAAATGATGATCTCTATGAGTGCTCTCTTTTGATACTAAAAAAATGTTGCCCAGCTATACTGTAACTATGCCAAAGTTTACTTCAGCCAAAATGCCGTACCTCAGAATCTTGAAGGCCTGAATTTGCTGCAAGTATGACTCCTGTTTGGAAAGTGCTAGACAGTTGAAATTCGTGTCCGTGGGTATATAGAGGAAGCCTTACTCATGGGATTCTTTCCTCGTCTGCTAATGCTGCTCTTGTTAGTCTCTACCTTTCTCTGTTCAGCTCCTGGGCGTTTCTTTCTTCATTTGCTAATGCTGCTCTTGTAAGTGTTCTCGTTAACCCTTTCATGGATAACTTTACACGGGGTTTTATTTTTTTCTAGAAAAAAAATCATATCTTTTCAGAAAAGCAATGAAGTACCTAGCAATCAAAGTCTATGAGAAAGCCCCTGCTTTGAGGATCGTTTTGCACCCAATCATAGTTGCTGAGCAACAAACCACAGTGTTATGAATATCATTATACTGTGTTAACACCATTTTGTACTGTGTTTTCTATACAAAGGTATGCTACATGTTATATTTGGTAATGAATTCAGCAAAAATATGATATAATAAGCATTTATATTACATATACCTATAATAATAGCTAACCAAACACAGCCAATGTTTAGATGTATACCTATAATAATAGCTAACCAAACACAGCCAATGTTTATATGTAAACACAATATTAAGTAGAAGGGCATGGAGGGGATACCATTGACACAGAAGGACGAGCGGGTTCAGCAGCCACACTACTCTGGACCCCTATATCAGCATCAAATGCTTCACCAACATCTATATGAAAGGAGAAAGCTGCAATTACTTTCAGTCAGGGACCTCTAGGCCTAGCTTCACCTCTACCCATATCTCCCTCTCTGTCAGTGTCCTGCTGTATCTATAGTCTCACCATATACTTACACTATGCCCTATTGATAGCCCTATAGCCATAGTCGAACCCTAGTTCTATAGCTAGACACACCCCTTCTTAGTAATCTCAAAACCCAGGAACTACCCAGGAAAAAAATGTCCCAAACAACTATTGCAATATCATATTTTTTGTAAAAGTATGTCTACACTTACTACTCACCTTGGGACTGTTCTTGATTCTCCTCAGCATCTGTAGAGACACTATCATCGACAAAAGGCACATCTACGAAGGTGCTACGGCTACCACTAACTATAGGCTCAGAAATGACAGCTCTACTCAGAGCTGCTACTTCCTCAGGAGCTACAACTCTTTGTCCATGGTACGCATGGACCTCTTCTCCTTTGTCGCAACTGGATTCATTCTCAGAGAGACCAAAATCGCTGTTGTAGCACATTGACAAAATATGGCTCACGGTGAACTTGGAATCCATTTTTACTTCAAGTTTGACATCACGGTTACCTTAGTTACCGAAGTGGTACATCGACGATATTAAATATATAGCTAGAGCAGCTCTCTGGGCATGCACTGGTACAATCAGTATGTGTGTAGCTGCAATGGTCGATCTGTAATAAATATTTTTGTGAAGTTAGTTTGCTCTCGCGTCTATGATGCTTACATCCACGAAAGGGTTAAGCGCTAATAGGTGACTAAGTGGTCAAGCATGCAGGTTTTCCTTCCAGTGTGAGAATTTTTGAATTTCTAATCCAGTTAGTAAACCAGTGATGTCTACCTTCCCTCGGCCACTGAGTATTTATGTTGATTTACTGGGGGAGGCCAGACCACCTACTCGTGTTTTAGCACTGGGGGGACGATGGTATTTTTATTTTTATTTTTTATTTTACTTGTGGTTACAACTTTAGAGCTCCGTAGATTCTGCAAACTTCATGGTATGGACTTGATATATAGCTCAAAAGATAGGTCTCTCTGTGTGCTCTCTTTTGATACTAAAATATGTTTCATAGGTATAACTATAGGCAAGTTACTAGACCCTAAAGTGGAGGGACCTCAAAAACCTGCATCCCAAAAACCTCATCCAGAATAACTCCAGATTGCTAAGTGCAAATTGGTACAAGTGGCTAGAGGAAGCCCTCAACGTAATCAATTTTCAACCCGCCCGCTTGACCACGTACTAAAATTTTAATGCCTAATGAAAAAGGTCATTGCATAGCCTAGGGCTTCCTCTAGCCACTCGTACCAATTCGAATTTTTGGCACTTAGCTGGAGTTATTCTGGACGAGGTTTTTAGGATGCAGGTTTTTGAGGTCCCTCCACTCTAGGGTCTAGTAACTTTCCTATAGTTATACCTATGAAACATATTTTAGTACCAAAAGAGAGCACACAGAGAGACCTATCTTTTGAGCATCTACGGAGCTCTAAAGTTGTAACCACAAGTAAAAATTATAAAAATTAAAAAATACCATCGTCTCCCCTTAATGAAACCCATCCCGGGTAGAGCGGAACTTCCTCTAGCCACAGATACCAATTTCAAAACTGTCCAATCAGGAGTCAACCCTGCAACAAATTCAGGCCCTTCAAGATTCTGAGGTACCACATTTTGGCTGCATGGCATAGTTATAGCTATGCAACATTTTTTAGTATCAAAAGAGAGCACAGGAGAGAGGCCTATCTTTTGAGCTACACATCAAGTTCATACAGTAAATGTGCAGAATCTATGGAGCTCGAAAGTCGTAACCGCAAAAAATGGTTTAGTCCCTCCTTTAATTTAGTCACTCGACGTTTCAGCAGATGCTCTTATCTGTTTGTCAACTGAGAGTTCACTGCATACATGTATGTTTGAGGACTATTTCTTCCACAAGGATATCACAATGGTGGCTGTGGAGTAGTCTGGCACTGGGAGGACTTCTCACCACTTTGTCAGATGGTCATTAAAATCCTCAGGGTACTGGTTTTGGACAACCTGGAGTAATGTACCACATGCCCCCTACAACCTGGAGTAATGTACCACATGCCCCCCTGCAACCTGGAGTAATGTACCACATGCCCCCCTACAACCTGGAGTAATTACCACATGCCCCCCTACAACCTGGAGTAATGAACCGCATGCCCCCCTAACACCTGGAGTAATTACCACATGCCCCCCTACAACCTGGAGTAATTACCACATGCCCCCCTACAACCTGGAGTAATTACCACATGCCCCCCTACAACCTGGAGTAATGAACCACATGCCCCCCTACAACCTGGAGTAATGTACCACATGCCCCCCTACAACCTGGAGTAATGAACCACATGTCCCCCTGCAACCTGGAATAATTACCACATGCCCCCCTACAACCTGGAGTAATTACCACATGCCCCCCTACAACCTGGAGTAATGTACCACATGTCCCCCTACAACCTGGAGTAATTACCACATGCCCCCCTACAACCTGGAGTAATGAACCACATGTCCCCCTGCAACCTGGAGTAATTACCACATGCCCCCCTACAACCTGGAGTAATTACCACATGCCCCCCTACAACCTTACCACATGCCCCCCTACAACCTGGAATAATGTACCACATGCCCCCCTACAACCTGGAGTAATGAACCACATGCACCCCTGCAACCTGGGGTAATTACCACATGCCCCCCTACAACCTGGAGTAATGAACCACATGCCCCCCGAGTAATGTACCATGTCCCCCTACAACCTGGAGTAATTACCACATGCCCCCCTACAACCTGGAGTAATTACCACATGCCCCCCTACAACCTGGAGTAATTACCACATGCCCCCCTACAACCTGGAGTAATTACCACATGCCCCCCTACAACCTGGAGTAATTACCACATGCCCCCCTACAACCTGGATAATTACCACATGCCCCCCTACAACCTGGAGTAATGAACCACATGTCCCCCTACAACCTGGAGTAATGAACCACATGCCCCCCTACAACCTGGAGTAATTACCACATGCCCCCCTACAACCTGGAGTAATTACCAATTGCCCCCCTACAACCTGGAGTAATGAACCACATGTCCCCCTACAACCTGGAGTAATGAACCACATGCCCCCCTACAACCTGGAGTAATTACCACATGCCCCCCTACAACCTGGAGTAATGTACCACATGCCCCCCTGCAACCTGGGGTAATTACCACATGCCCCCCTACAACCTGGAGTAATTCCCACATGCCCCCTGAAACCTGGAGTGATGAACCACATGTACCCCTGCACTATCTAATGGTCCAGGACAGAGATTAGAGCGAGAGATGAATGGTCACACCTCTCCCAGTTCTGCGTGCGGCACATATCAAACGTCCTCAGCTCCAGCGAGTAATGTCTCCCCCATCACCACGAATGGCATTGCAACTCACCGAACACCGTGGCTTCCTTCAAGTGTGCTCCAAGCACTCCTCCATGAGAGGTGTGTTGAACAACTCCTCTGGAGGAATCACTCTAACTGACAATTTGAACTATGTGTGCATAACGTTGTCATGTCAGCCAACTGGGACTGCAGAACCTCCTCCACCAGCATCCATGGACTATGTGAGTGCTATCAACTTAGTTGTCTTCTTCTTCTTAGGTAAAGCTCCATGTCCGGCAACACAATGATCTTCTTCAGTGTCTCATCATGTCTCAGAAGCGTGGGGAGTTCCTCTCCAATCTCGACTGCTCCACGGCAGCTACCCCTCCTCACTGCTCTTCCCCACCAGGAGTTTGCCACGGCAGCTACACCTCCTCACTGCCCTTCCCCACCAGGAGTTTGCCACGGCAGCTACCCCTCCTTACTGCTCTTCCACACCAGGAGTTTGCCACGGCAGCTACACCTCCTCACTGCTCTTCCCCACCAGGAGTTTGCCATGGCCGCTACACCTCCTCACTGCTCTTCCCCACCAGGAGTTTGCCACGGCCGCTACACCTCCTCACTGCTCTTCCCCACCAGGAGTTTGCCACGGCAGCTACACCTCCTCACTGCTCTTCCCCACCAGGAGTTTGCCACAGCAGCTACACCTCCTCACTGCTCTTCCCCACCAGGAGTTTGCCACGGCAGCTACCCCTCCTCACTGCTCTTCCACACCAGGAGTTTGCCACGGCAGCTACCCCTCCTCACTGCTCTTCCCCACCAGGAGTTTGCCACGGCAGCTACACCTCATTACTGCTCTTCCACACCAGGAGTTTGCCACGGCAGCTACGCCTCCTCACTGCTCTTCCCCACCAGGAGTTTGCCACAGAGGAAATCTTGAGAGGACATCTGTATTGTTGTCATGTTTTCCTAAGCAATGGTGGACACAGATGTCCAGTTCCTGGTTTATGCTGACATGTCTGAAGGTTGAGGCATATTCAAAAGAGATTTGAGGGCTTCATGATCGGTTTTGAGTTGCCACTAGTGGCCATCCAATGTATCACCCCCTTGACAACTTATCACGCCCTTGACAACTTCTAACCATTCCAACTCAGGAACTCCACACTTCCTCTCACGGGGTTGACATATTTATCTAACATGGCGATTGGCCTCACAGACCCGCCCTATTGCTTCTGTTCTAGCACTGGGCCAAATCTATTCCCGAAGCATCTGGAAGGCTAGAAAGACTGACACTAGAGCCTTGGTGAGGAGGTCTTTAGCTCATCAAATACGTTCCAACATGATGAATCCAAACTTGTTTCAGCTTCAGGAGGGCTTCCCTTACCTTATTAGGCACCTTCCTGACATTGGTATTGTGTTCATGTCGTAATTACATTATCCAGGTCAACCGGGCGTCCACCTCTCGACAATGTGGCAAGCATGACTCCCACCAGCCTCAGGAAGGTAGATGACGATTTTGCCAGATTAATGGCATATTTTGGAACTCGTACACAAGCCTGAGTAAGCAATGAATACCATTGTCGAGAGAGAAGATATCCATGGCAACCTGCTAACCTTGCTGCGGATGACAGATCAAGTGTGTCGTTGATATGGATAGTAGGAAGATACCGTTACAGGTTTGCAGTCAGAGCTGAAGAGTTGTCAGTAATGAAGACAACCTGGAATAGGTTGCTAGTCAATGCCCACCTTGAAGAAGCCAAGAAGGAAGAACTAGAGGCAGCGAAGACTAGCAATCACACCATCTCAAGAAGTCTACCGGAGGAACAAAACGGAGTTCTTTCACAAGGAGTGACCCTAATCCTCCATAGAGAAGCACTCCAAAGTGACCTTCAGCATGAAGTTAGACGTGCTCCAATTGTGGATTGAGGATTCGAAGTGTGAGCAGGAGAGCAATAATTGCATGTTGAGGCGACAACTGCAGGAGGCAGGAGTTGCAGCAGCTGTAGAAAAGACCTCTGCTACTGTCCATGGAGTGAAGTCTGAGGAAGATAGTCGGCAAGCAAAATTGGGCCCGGCTAATATGAGTAGTAAAGGTGTAGTCACCAGCTGATACTAGTTCTCTATCACCATTGCATCGCTGAACTCCATGATAGGGCCCTGGTGCGGCAGCATATCACTGCAAGACAACAGATAATGGAAGCAGGTCTTGTTGTGTAACCACCTGTTAATCTCAGAGATGCTTGAACGTCGTCATTCAAATTCAGAGTTGTGTTAGAGAGTTATAGGACTGATGCACTCATCTTGTTCTGGACGCTCCCTGTGAGCTCTTGCTGGAGACTGACACGTACATGTAGTCAGTATTGGCCACTCACTACTGATGGAGCAGGATGAGAGTATGTGAGGCCTGTGTGAAGGTGAACCAGTGCAATGACACGTAGTCAGTACTTGGCCTCTCACTACTGCTGGAGCAGGATGAGAGTATGTGAGGCCTGTGTGAAGGTGAACCAGTGCAATGACACATAGTCAGTACTTGGCATCTCACTACTGATGGAGCAGGATGAGAGTATGTGAGGCCTGTGTGAAGGTGAACCAGTGCAATGACACGTAGTCAGTACTTGGCCACTCACTACTGATGGAGCAGGATGAGAGTATGTGAGGCCTGTGTGAAGGTGAACCAGTGCAACCTGAACCAGAGAGATCTGCTCGTGTGGAAGTTTGATCTCTTAAGAAATCGGTATTGGTCGCAAGTAGTGCAGAGTAAAGTTCCAGAGTAGAGAAGTTGTGCAGGATTCTGTGGGCCCGAGTTAGAACACACTGGGTTTGTAGGAGCCAGCTAATTCTGAAGTGGACCATGTTGGAGTACGTTAGTGAAGCTGCTACAATGCAGCAGAGTCCCTGCTCTGCACAGTGAGGTGGTGTGAGTGAAGACTGATGGTGGGAGACAGAGTGACTTGTCTCCGACCATTGAAGACCTGCAGTAATGAAGGCTAATACTTCAGTTCAGTTTGAACCACAGCCTTGTGCCAATGCGGCTGAAGAAAGGTATGACCATTGGTAGTTGGGAACCAGGGCATGCAGATATCGAGGAGGTTAAAGAATGATACAAGTTGGAGCCTGCTGATGTAGATGCCAATGATGGGGGAGAAGATGATGGGGGAGAACATCGAGTCATGCTGTTGTGTCCTGATATGGACCAGCAGAGGAGCAATGTGAGAGGTGGTTGGAGTGGCCTGAATCCAATCAGGACCATCTGTTAGAAGTGGAAAAGAAGAAATTTAAAGAAATGATTATGGAGTATGCTGACACTTTTGCTCTGCACTCCAGTGAGCTAGGTGCATACGGGCTTGGTTGGTGCATGTGGTAGACACAGGAGAACATGGTCTAATCAGACAGACACTGCAACTAGCTTTGCAAGCTCATATTGATCAGATAGTGAACCAGTGGCTTTAGCTGAGGAGGTGCAGTCACACTGGTCGTTGCACATTATTATAATTAGTGCCCACTTTGTATCACTTGCGCTTGATCACATTGTAAGGAGACTTCCTTGTACATTAGGCTTGATCCCATGGCAACTTCCGCTAGACAGACCCAACTCTGACTGACTTTATTTCTCTTCAAAAGGTAAAGCAAGGTACGTATTTTAACTTAGAGGTGCCTCTAGCTACGCTGTAAGTGTTCCTAGTGCTTCTGACTCGAAGGGGTCTTGACACCATGCCTTAATATCCAATTTCTTCTTTTGAGTTAGCTCATCTGCCGGCAATTTGTCTTCACGCAAGAGCGAGTCAGTAACTGAATCTGCCGATTATGGTAGCGCTGAACTAGCTTCACACTTCAGAAAGGGGCCACCGAAGATGGCACCATACAATCCGTGTGGAATATTGCTATAACTACATGTATGTTGAAGAATCATTTGTTCGCCACAGGTCATGGACAAACACCTTCATCCCACCGGATTATAAATTTTCCGTAAACCAAGTTGCCCTTGTCAGCAGGAAGACCCACAAATTTCTACATCAGTGGCTTGGAATGTATCCTATGTAGGCTTGCACACTGCCCAAATGGGGATGGTGCGCAAGCCTGCGTGCTTTTTGGGAATGTGCATATCTCTAGTGATCGTGATTCTTCTAAACTGCACCGCGTGGTCACGAAGCCTTTACAATTATGGTCCAGTGCTTCTTCTAAGCTTAAAGGGAATGACTCCCAGTCTGAAGTCCATGGGACTATCCGACTGAAGGCTTCAGAATTTTGCAGTCAATGATTACTATGAGTGCTCAGACTGTGAAAAGTGGCAGAGGTTGAAGTTCATTAGTATCATTTTCTGTGATTAGCTGAGTATCGCTCTCAGGGGTCAGAGTATCGCTCTCAGGGGTCATATTCAAGATGCTTTTCAGAATTCATGGAATTTTTTTAACCTTCGTGCTAAAGCTGGTGTCCCACAAATTATTGCAGGAGCATCGTCAGTCAGCACCTCATGATACCACACACACACACACACCACCTTCTGTCCAGAATGATTCTGTAAGCTCCCTTGTCTTCTCTCCCAGCTCCCAGCTCTTCTGGTTGAGCTCCACCTAATGGCGTGCCAAATCCCATCTCTTCCCTTCCAATTCTTCTTCAAATTCTCAGGCTGTTTACCTTTTCTCAGCGGCCTCTTCCAACCTTCTCTTGCTTCCTATGTGCTTGCCCTGTTCCACTTGTAGCAGCACTCTGCAACCTGGCCTTCAGCTTCTGATGGCTTCCTTTGCTGTTTCCAGCTGCTCTACCCCATGGTGAACTCTGCCCCATAGTGAATGGCTCTTGTGAGCCTCCTCCTTTTCTTGCTGCTGTTGTTCCAGTTCCACAGCTGCACTCGAGGCCTTCCGGACTGCCTCATGCTGCTCACTTTGTACGAGTCTTTGTTGGCATATTTTTAGCTCTCCCATGAGTTGCATCATTTCCAGTCATGGTCTGCTAACTGGCTGGCTACCCATTACCCCTCAGCTGCTCGTCCTTGCCATCGACTTGATTGACCTCTCACTGCAGGCCAACAAACCTGGTTCTCAGAGCCTCCGTGGCCACACCACCGGATCTTTTCAATCTCCTGGACTGGCTCCCAAATGTAGTAGAATGTTAGCACTTGTGGATACAATTAACACCTACTTCTGCTAGGCAATCACCTTCAAAAGTGCCTAGTTTAATACACATTACACACACACCACATACACCACACACACCACATACACCACACACACGCACATGACACGCACACACACATGCACAATACATACATACACACACTTGCATACACACACACATGCATACACATATGCACACACACATACATATGCACACACACACACATATGCATGCACACACACACACACATGCACACACACATGCACATGCACATACATGCACACACACACACCTATTCTGTCCTGTAATCTACTACCATTAAGGGTGAGGCAGCAGGTCTTGTGTCTTGTGCATCTATCTTCACTGTGGCACTAACATCCTGGCCAGCAGGCATGGATGGCCAGCTCTCCTCTGCTCCTAAGCCACTTCTGGCAAACTGTCACTGAACTGCTCCTCTCTGCTCGCTTAGTTGCTTCCTTCTTTCATTCACACACTTGTGTCCTCTTCTTATCCCCTTCGTCTTCACATGAAAGACCTGCAGGACACCTCACAGACTGTGTCCCTAGTTGTCATAGAAGCCTGTGCTTTCTGAATGCCCCTGCATTCTTCCACACCTTCTTTGTGCATTGCTCTCCAGCTGGCTCCAGACCTCCTTGGCTCCAGACCTCCTTGCCCTCTGCATACCACTATCGTCCTCTATGTCATATCCATGAGGTTCTTCCGCACTAGATCCTTCCATCTTTTCCTGGTCCGCATCTGGAGCTTGGTGGGGGGAAGCCAACCGAAAAGAACTGACTTAGCATCCTGTATCTCATCATCTCCACACTTCCTCCTCAGTTCTGTCATGGTGATGCGCTCAGATCACTGCTGCCTGTTGGATGCCCCAAGGATCCTAACATACCTGTGGTGACATGCATTCACATTCCTGCTATGTATCCTAAGAGGAGTCCAACGCTCTGTGCCGTAGAGCAGAACAGACAAAACACACGCGCCATAACACTTCCTCTTGATGGTCAAGCTCATGTTCTTGTCCAAGAAGACTGCTTTCCTCAATCCTCTGAAAGACCTTGAGTCCTGTGTCGCTCCCTGTCCACAACCATATCTATCCTCCCCCTTGATACCTGAGTCACTCCCTGTCCACAACCATATCTATCCTCCCTGAGCTGGTGCCCTTGATGCCTGTGCCACTCCCTGTCCACAACCATATCTATCCTCCCTGAGCTGGTGCCCTTGATACCTGAGTCACTCCCTGTCCACAACCATATCTATCCTCCCTGAGCTGGTGCCCTTGATGCCTGTGCCACTCCCCTGTCCACAACCATATCTATCCTCCCTGAGCTATGACAGAACCAAAATAGGGAAACTCATCCACTGCACTAATGACCTCACCTCCAAGGGCAATGAGTCTGTCTCCTCCACCTGTCTTCCTGCCAACATGTGCTTTGTCTTAGAGATGTTCTCTGTCAAGCCTAAGTCACCTCTTGCTTTGTGGTGACTCCATTGCTGCCCTTTCTGAACCCAATCTTGTTGAAGCAAGGAAGGACCCTTTACCTGCAAACTGACATTCTGCAACAGTCTTCTCACTAACATTCCTGGTGCACCTCCTAAACAGCTTCCCATCATATGTGTGCTTGGCAGTGATACCTACTCCTTCAGCTCCACCATACTAGCCAGCCACATCTCCACTGCCAGGCAAGTGTTCAAGTAAAATAGAACCAGTGCCATGCTTGCCTCAATCCATTCTATACACAGATCTCCTCCAACACTTTCCCATCCAGCTGAAGCCCAGCATGCATGTCCCTGGTAGAATGACCCAGCATGCATGTCCCTGGTGGAATGACCCAGCATGCATGTCCCTGGTGGAATGACTTGATGAGTGTGATGATTTCCGGGATACCTAGCTGTACCAAAGCCTTCCACATCACCTCCCTTGGCCCAGAGTCATAGTCTTTCTCCAGTTGGTGAAGAGAGATTTAGACCTGTGCTCCCATGGTTACTCCACCAGCTATCTCACAGTGAAGATCATATCAGCACAGCTCCTTCCCTTTCTAAATGTGACTCATGGAGCTCATCCTCAGCTAGCTTCTGTAGTCTTCCTAGGAGAACTCTAACCACAACTTTCCCAACTACAGCCAACAGAGAAGTGCCTCTACAATTATTACATTACAATTGCTGATTCTCCTTTGTTTGAAATGGCCACCAATATACTGTAGCATCAAACAGTTTCCTGGGACCACACACACTCTCCAAACATCATGCATCAACTCCCTCAGTATAGCATCACACCAGTCACCTGGGACCACACTCTCTCTCCAAACATCATGCATCAACTCCCTCAGTATAGCATCACACCGGTCACCTGGGACCACACACACTCTCCAAGCATCATGCATCAACTCCCTCAGTATAGCATCACACCAGTCACCTGGGACCACACTCTCTCCAAACATCATCCATCAACAGTCGGCTCAGACATTCATCTTGACTACAAGCAGCTTTGACCATCTCTGGGAGTATACCAGAAACACCACCAGCTTTTACATTCCTAAGCTTCTCAACTCATTCAACGCCTCCTCCTCTGGTGGTAACTCCATTTCAGGCCTTAGTGGGAGTTTCTGATTCATCTTAACTCCTCTTCATCAAATTTATTCTGGACATTTAGCACCTTGGTGAAATGCCACTACGTCTCTTCTGCCTTGATTCAGGGCTGGTCCTCATCCCTTACTATAGCTGATCTCAACCTCTCCACCCTTGCTGGGTGTCTCTGAACACCACACCACCTTCCGATGATGTCTTCCTCTCAGGGCTTTGTGCTACATCCATGGCCACTCCCACTGCCCGCCTGGCAGCTTTACAAGCCCTAGCTGCTGCTTTCTGTCTCTGACCGTCTCAGTGGCAAGCCGCAGAGCATACAGCGTGTTTCTTTCCTCAAGCATGGTTTTGAGCTGAACTTGGCTCTCTTTGGCTGCCTCCTGATCTTCATAACCTAAAAGGGCCTGAGCATCACACAGAGCGGACTTGACAGTATCCCACTTCTCCTCCACACTGCCTTCCTCATCCCAAGACTCCCTCACCCTCTCTCCTACACAGTCCAGCTACATCTCTGCTCGTCTTCCTCCCTCTCTCATCCAGATTTCCACCTCGCAATTTGTCTTCATCACACCTCTTCACTGACACAATCTCTTCTGAACATTCTCTTCTTTCCAACTATGAACTTCTCTCGCAACATTCTGTGATCAATGTTATAATCAAACCCCATCATAACTGAGACATCCAACATCTCCCTTGTGATGGCATAGTCGATACTGTGCCACTGCTTGGACTTCGGGTGCTGCTA
The DNA here is from genome assembly GCA_028752905.1 of Cladorhizidae sp. MBARI D1340-BT2. Classification (NCBI taxonomy): domain Eukaryota; kingdom Metazoa; phylum Porifera; class Demospongiae; order Poecilosclerida; family Cladorhizidae; species Cladorhizidae sp. MBARI D1340-BT2. The sequence continues at coordinate 35,627,448 of JAQNBH010000006.1, read as the reverse complement.
ATCTGTTTGTAGATGTCCTTCTTCTCAGACCAGATGCTGCACACTGAGGCTTCTTTTGTAGAGAGGAAAGACAACCTCATCAAGATCTCTATAGGGCCTTCTCCTGCCAGCACTCATCATCCACCACTCCCTAGCTGCCACAACTCATCATCCACCACTTCCAAGCTCATGAGGGCTCTTCTCCTGCCAGCACTCATCATCCACCACTCCCATGCCCATGAGAACCCCTCTCCTCCCCACCACTCATCATCCACCACTCCCAAGCTGCCAGCACTCATCATCCACCACTCCCTAGCTGCCACAACTCATCATCCACCACTTCCAAGCTCATGAGGGCTCTTCTCCTGCCAGCACTCATCATCCACCACTCCCATGCTGCCACAACTCATCATCCACCACTTCCAAGCTCATGAGAACTCCTCTCCTGCCAGCACTCATCATCCACCACTCCCATGCTCATGAGGGCCCCTCTCCTGCTACCACCCATCATCCACCACTCTGGGGCCCACACATGCATTGAAGTCTCCCAACATCACAAAGGGCTCAAATGATGACTTTTCTGAGAGAGCTTGGTGGAGGCAATCAAGGACGTCATCTTTCTCCTTTCCACTTACAGCAAAGGTAGAAGTGTAACATTTAGCATATGCAGACTATCACAACTTCAGTTTCCAACCTTCAAAAAAAGTTCAAACCAACTTAGAGTTCAATGTCTTCCAGTGGCTACCACCAGACTTCCATGCATGCACTGCCATCCCAGTGACATCACCTTAAACTCTCAGTCTGACATCCACTTTCCCACGAGCCTCCCTGCCAACTGTTAGCACCACACTATCCTGTAAGCTTCACTCCCAAACCATTTCATTTCCTGCAAAGCAGCCACAACTACTACTGGACTTACTCACAACTTGATCTATCTTCCTTTTATCAACAGTAGACGCATCTCACACCCCTGTCTTGTAGTCTTAATAGAGCCTTCCACACCTGGCAGTGTCCTGAAATTCCATTATGCCATACCAGACCAAAAAAACCGAGCAATTGACCTGCTCGATGTGCACAATAAGATCGCTCACCCTGAGAGGTGTGCAGGGCCTTTGCCAGGGGAATAGTCTTGGCAGGAACTGAGGGCTGCCATCTGGTGGCACTCTGCGCTCACAATCAAGTGGACCAAACTGTGTGGGAGGGGGGATCAGCTTTAGCCAATTTGTCACTGTAAGCATAAACAACTAACTGCCCAGGGATCCCACGGGGAGGTGCTGCACAGGGATCACTAGGGGAGTGTCCTGTAAGCATAAACAACTGCCCAGGGATCACCACAGGACGTGCTGCCCAGGGATCACTAGGGGAGGTGCTGCCCAGGGATCACAAGGGGAGTGTCCTGTAAGCATAAACAACTAACTCCCCAGGGATTACCACAAGACTGCTGCCCAGAGATTACCACGGGGAGGTGCTGACCAGGGATCACTAGGGGAGATGCTGCCCAGGGATCACTAGGGGAGGTGCTGCCCAGGGATCACTAGGGGAGGTGCTTCCCAGATCACTAAGGGAACTGCTGTCCAGGGATCCCCACAGGGAGGTGCTGCCCAGGGATCACTAGGGGAGGTGCTGCCCAGGGATCACTAGGGGAGGTGTCCTGTAAGCATAAACAACTGCCCAGGGATCACCACAGGACGTGCTGCCCAGGGATCACTAGGGGAGGTGCTTCCCAGGGATCACTAGGGGAGCTGCTGTCCAGGGATCCCCACGGGGAGGTGCTGCCCAGGGATCACTAGGGGAGGTGCTGCCCAGGGGAGGTGCTGCCTAGGGGAGGTGCCGCCCAGGGATCACTAGGGGAGGTGCTGCCCAGGGATCACTAGGGGAGGTGCTGCCCAGGGATCACTAGGGGAGGTGCTGCCCAGGGATCACTAGGGGAGGTGCTGCCCAGGGATCACTAGGGGAGGTGCTGCCCAGGGATCACTAGGAGGTGCTGCAGGGTTCACTAGGGGAGGTGCCGCCCAGGGATCACTAGGGGAGGTGCCGACCAGGGATCACTAGGGGAGGTGCTGCAGGGTTCACCACAAGGAGTGCTGATTAATATAGTGCTGACAAGTACTGACTCACCCCTCCCCTCCCCTCCCCCCTTTCACACACATACACAGCCTCATAATAATAGTATAAGCGCTGGTTCACAATATGACTGTAGCCGAGCAGAGTGTTGCATTCCATTCCATTACATCCTTCCATTCCATTCTGTCGTACTATGAGACAGACAATGCAAGAACACACGGAAATGTGTCAGAGCGCTCGATTAGAAAAAAGTTCTATTCAAGCATTGGCAACACAGTGTCTGGCCAATCAGAATACTAGAATCTAGCATGTGATCGACTGTGCCACCAGAAGTTTAGTTAGGACATGCGATTGATTGATTGATGAGAAGCTGATTGAATTGGTGAGACGCATCTCGTGTTTGTGGCAAGTCTCTTAAAAAACATATCTGTGTGTTAGCCAGAGATCTCCAGCATCTCTCTTTCTTTACCTCCTACTAACCAAAAGCATCATCAAGTCCCACTCTTCTTAGCTACTATCGTGTCCCTTCTAGTAAGCTAGAGGTTAGGTCAAAAGTCAATTTCCACTGAACGCAATGGTAGGTCGTGCCACCTTCATGTTGTGAACTGGCCCTAATTGCTAAAAGATCAGAAATAGCACCTTACAGTGAGCATTGCTTGGAACTTTAATTTAATGTCTTTAATATAAACATTGTATATATATATAGACCACAAAATCTTGATGTTGAGCGCCTGCTACTAGCCCCAGTCTGCAACATACAAGCACTTAGTTATGAATAAGCACTTATTAAAGACTATTACTAAATAACGCACACCTGATTCTTCTACGACTTAATTTTTTCAGACTCAACGAGCTAAAAAAGATAAACTATTTCTGGAGCTGGAAGTAGGAGCTAGAGATGGCACTACTGTAGTGGATCCCTGAGCTATTACCTAACTAGGAACCCTGCTATCTCTTGGCAATTGAATAATATCATTCTTATTCCAATAATTCAGCACCTTAGGGAGACTGCCTCGCCCAGTAATACCAGCCCTTTAAATAGGTTTCTGGCCTGGTACAAAATCAGTCCTTAAATGGTAATATATGTGTTCATCATCTAAGTGTTGATTATCAGTTAGTTTACACTGTCTTTGCAAGTGTCCAGGGTCTTGCCAGGCTTTTACCAGGAGGGGGATCCCTGACAGGCATCTAGAGTATTTTTTTAGGCTACCATATCTACAAATCGATCTGGACACTCTTCGTTGGTGAAAGGTTCCACTTGGGGAAGGAGGATGACAATTCTTGGAACAGACATGCTGTATGCATCTTCTACGTCGTGCATTCTTCTTTTCCAATGACAGTAACACTGGCGCTTCTTAGCAAGGTACCTCATGTACGCCTAACAAAGAGAGCTTGTAATGACAGCGAGACCAGCACTTAACAACTTGTTGTGTGCTGAGTTTAGCATCATATTTTACATATACTAGCAGCGGTGCCCGGCACTGCCCAGAAAAGAATAAAATATATAGCAGAGAAACAACATGAGAACATAACTCAAATATTGATCCCCTAACCATGTTGATTGAGTTGAGCCCCCAATGTTATCTCCAAAACCCCTTTTTATGGCTAGCTTCCCACATAAAAAAATTATATAATTTGAAACAGTCGAAGACGCTGCCCTCCGTAATTAGACCCCACGGTGTTTTTCTAATAAGTAGGGCTAGCAGTGCCTCATTAGCTGTTATGGAACGTATCAGTTTTATTAATCTCATCGTTGAATATGGCAAGTCATTTTACTCACAAGCTGTATTAATTAAGCTGAAAACACGGGCCATGCTCGTGAAATAACTCACCATGTTCCACTCCTACTCGTATATATATAGCTACATGTATAGCTACATGTATTAATTTTTTTCAGGAGGAATCCATTGCAAATATAGTAAGCTGATATACAGGTTATCATACAGGGTTTGGGGAGAAGAACACCCTCTGGAACTAAAAGTATTCGTGTGTGTGTGTGTGTGTGTGTGTCAAATCTCAGTTATCTTCAAGCAGGTGTGTAACTTGGATGTTTCAAGAAGTTCACTTCTGTTGAATTAGCATTGTCCCCCCATCTCCTCCATATTAAACAATGGTATAAAAATTTACTCCATTGAGTTAAGGGGGAACAAGTCTGAAAACTGTTGTTTACCATTTAAAGTGTCATCTTTGCACACACTCATGCTATGGTCCTGATTTATGTACCAAAATGTAGCCAGTGCAGATGCTTTCTGGTGGTAGTTTTTGTTTTGCCATTTATCTTTTGGAACTGCAAGTTAGAATGTGAAGTAGGTCAGTGCATCCTATAAGTAAATAACTTACCAGCGGCAAGTTGAATGGCTCTAACAACTGTGACTAATAATAGATCTGTACAAACACTACAACTTGATGTATGAGATATATTTTTAGAGTGGACTTATTATGTTCATGTGAAGGGGGTCTAAAATTATAAATACAAACACTAAAAATAACCTCCAATACGACTTTGGAGCTCCATAGATTCTGCACACTTCACTGAATATATAGCTCAAATATCTATGTGCTCTCTTTTGATATCTTTAAAAATGATGATCTTTAAAATCTTTAAAATCTGATCTTTAAAAAATGATGATCTTTAAAAATGTTGCATAGGTATAACTATGCTAAAGTTACATGCAGCCTAAGTGGGAGTCCTCAAAATCTGTGTGCCTGAACAGTTTGTAGTTGTGGTTCCTGATCTATCAGTGCCTAGAGGAAGCCCTCCAAGTGTATTCATTAGGCGCTAAACCACTACTAGTGTGGGTGCTGAATTTTTTTTTCTTTTTCCAGCACCCATGCTTGACTAAACTTTAATAAGCTTGTTGGCAGGATCACCCTTCCAGTAGTAGTTGAAGAGTCCATTAAGAGTGAGTTCAATACGCCAGCTTGCATTGGTGCACATATTTTCTCTGTTGTCTTTAGCGCCACCATCACTAACTCCAGCCATAATTCGTTAACATTTTAGCACCTAAATCAACACGTGAGGGCTTCCTCTAGCAACAGATGCAACTTCAACTGGCTAGCACGTTCCAATCGGAACTAGCATTAAAACCAATTCAGGCACTCGGGTTTTGAGGTACCCCCATTTTGGCTGCATGTAACGGGGACGAACTAGTAAAGTGTTAAAAAGACTTGTGGTTACCACTTTATAGCTCCATAGATTCTGCAAACTTCATGGTGTGGACTTGATATATAGTCAATTGGGGTTAAAAAAGCCGTTTCCCTTAACTTTACCTTTTCAGACCCAGAGTAAAGGATTTACTAAAAATACATGTGCCCTCCTCTAGTACTTTACTATCAAATGATGACTACATAAATAAAAATAAAAATAAATTCCTATGTCCTATAATGAAATATTAATAAAAATATGGTGGCTTGTTTTTACCCCATGAAAGGGGTAAAAAAAAGCCGGTTCGGGGTTTAAAAAAACCACCCCTTTTAAAATATCCTAAAAGGTAAAATCAAATGTAAATACTTCGATATTTTATCAATTGAATCTTTTTTCATTAAAATTTGTTCAAATAGTACAATCAAATAGTACAACAATAATTGTTAGCAGTTGGGTTTTATTGCATTTTCTTTAAGAAAAATACTTGAAAATATATATTACTTTTGCTTCACACTCGAACTTCAGCAGTGCCTTCCCTTGACTAACTGTTCCCTACCACTGGCTGAACAGGGCCATACGTGCAACGATCCACTGCTACTATCTCCACATCTTCCTGCTTTGGTCAATCGTAGAAAATGCGTGTTGAGTCTGTGGTTCGCTCGTTTTTTTGAAGGAAGGTTATAATTCAGCTGAAGTGGGATCAGCATCTTCGTCTTCACTGAAAACTTTTGTCAACTTTCCCCAGTAGTACCTTCTTGGGCATTTCCAGAAAACAGCATAATATTGTCCAATATGCTCCTCATCTAAGGGTACTGCGTCTTTTTCATCATCAGTTTCCTCGCATTCAGATTATGAAGAACTTTCTTCAAGGTGTTCCTTTGATTGTTTTTTCTGGGAGCAAGAGTCATCATCACTTTCCGAGTCTGAAACCATCATCTTCCTTCTTCAGGTCGTTTACCGCTCTTTAGCTTTTTTTTTCAGCTTTAGCCTGTTGTTACTCCAGATTAGCATCTTCTTGCTTCTTTTTCTCAACAAGTTGCTCATTAAAATCTGATTCAAAGAACACTGCACCATGCATTGATAGTTTTTGTTGGGTTGGTGGCCTATTAGATGGTCTACCACGTGATCGAATAACTTCCTCAAATGAAGTTTCATGCTCAACAGATACTAGGGACGGGACATACTTCATGCCAGGTGGAGCTTTGCTTCTGAACTGAACGATTTCGACCAAGGTATGTGAATTCAAACTCGTAGATGATTCATTGAATAAGTTGCGACTGCTTGTTGCTGTAGAAGAAGCCTTTGATGAAAAAGATGAGTCCAATTTAGATTTAATGAGTTTCAATTTCTTTGGAGTTAAAGGTGTAACATCGCTAAGATCAGGAATTCCTTCATCGGTTACTGGTGCACCCAGAGCTTGCCATTTGTTGTAGGTTTTCAATTTGATTTCATCCAGCCTACTTAGCTTGTATATATACCATTGTTGGTTTATTCATATTCAGTTACTCACATTATATATATACTATTGTATCATTCTGTCCATCAGAATTATACAATAGTCCATGTACCATTGACTAGGTGGTTGATTCATATTCAAATAATTCATATTACTCACAATTATGCTCTAACTCACAAATTAGCATGACTGGAGAAGAAAAAATGAAAATATAGTACAGTAGACCCTCGCTAATCCGGACCCCGTTAATCCGAAACCTCGCTAATCCGAACGGCATTAGTAGCAAAAAAATAAAATAATAATAATTCAAAATGCATGACATTATTGAACTTTGATTGAACTTTGAACCTACCACGAGCATATCATACGATGCAGCTGCAGTGATATGGAGAAGAAAAGAGCACACAAGAGCCTTACCATTGAGGAGAGGAGAAGGTCGAGATCCTGGCCCAGCTCGGGAAGGAAAGCTACAAGTTACTAGCTAAACAGTATGGAGTTGGAGTCTCCACTATCTCAGACATAAAGAAGAAGGGCAGCGAGTTGCGAGGATGCAAAAGGAAGATGACTGAGATGGGATTCCTGAGTTCTGCTAAAAGAATGAGGATGGGAAGGGAACATAATGATTAAAAATTACTTGTACTCCCAGTATTTACTCCCAGTATTCAACCCACACCTGCAAAAAATAAACAAATTTAGAGTTCAATATAATGATATTCATACATTTCACTAATCCGAAAATTTCACTAATCCGAACTACTCAGATCCCCAGGCTATTCGGATTAGTGAGGGTCTACTGTACTTGGAAAAAAGGGGAAAAGACTAGACTAGAAAAAAATTGCAAAAAAAAAAAAAAACTGGTTTTTTGTTTTTGTTTTTAACCAAAAATATCTGGGGTAAAAAAAAGCCGGTCCAAAAAAAACCTAAATATCAACCAAAAAAAGATTGATTTTTTTTGGTCAATGAATAAACCATTAATAACTATTTTCTTTGGGCTAGCGTTCATAATTTACTAAGTAGTTTGATTAATCTACCCAAAAGTTCAGGTGAGTCAGAAAAAAGTTAATTTCGGGTATTTTCTACATGTTTAGGTTCTTTATTTTGTCATGTCCTCCATCTCAATATTTTTATACAAAAACACACATTAATGAAAAGCCCATTAAAAGTACTTGACAGATCAAGGATTGTTTAAATTCTTAAAGCAGTTGTGTCTTCCCCGGACCCCTGGTCTTTTTTTACCCCAACTTACCCCCCGGCTTTTTTTTACCCCAATTGACTATATAGCTCAAAAGATAGGTCTCTCTGTCTGCTCTCTTTTCATACTAAAACATTTTTCATCACTACAACTACCGTATTCACTCGAATATAAGTCGCACACTGAATAGAAGTCACTCTGAAAGCTGCACTCCAAATGTAGCACACCAAGTTAATTACACCACCGCTCTTGCACACACGCAGTCATTTATCATTAGCTTGTCTGCCGAGTTTATCAAGAAATCATTCCGTTCTTGTGGCATCACTGTGAAGGTGGACAGGTCTCAAGACTGCCTCAAAGATGATAAAGTAGCAGCTTTAGCTATCCCAGCCATTACACAAGCTACTCGCCAGCTGTTGGAAGGAAGTGACAGCGGTGGAGAAGATCCATTTGCTTCCCTGGACGAAGAGGATGAAAACAGATCGAACATAACGAACTCAATGTAGATAACGATAGTGGTTAGGAACTCTTGTCAGCCAACTGCTACCTAGCTCAATGTTTGAAATGAAACAATCTGACTCAACCACAATGACTCAGCCAAAAAAATTGCGTCAGCACAATAGCGCAAGACTGGCTTGGCACTGTGCAAGCGCAATGCTTGTTGAAGTTCGCAACTTGATTTGGCTGAAATAAATACAAGTCGCGACTTATATTCGAGTGAATACGGTATAGCCAAGTTACGGAGCTAAAGTGGGGGTACCTCAAAACTTGATTGCCTAATTTTGACACATAATATGTGTCAAAATTAGGCAATCAAGTTCTCCAGATTGCTAAGTGCTAGAGAGCTGAAATTAGCACCAGTGGCTAGAGGAAGCCTCACTCTATGCAACGAGTGGTTTCATTAGGCGCTAAAACTTAATTACGTGGTCAAGTGTCCGGTTGGAAAATGAATTTCGTTAAAATTCTTTTTCCAACCAAGGTGCTTGACCACATCCTTTAAGTTTTAACACTTTACTACAAAAATTGTTTCGTCAACGCTCATAGTTATACCTGTGCAATGTTTTTAATACCAAAGAGTGCGTACAGAGTGATGAGCTATATATATCAAGTAGTGTGTCAGGGATCCCCACGGAATCCCGATGAACATCCCTAACAACAACAGTAAATAAGCAAGTGGACTTATAGGAGATAATGTGTGTATGCTTAATTAGACTGAACAGAGTGCAGGCACAAGCCTGCATATGCAATAACTAATGAAGTGTTAATTGTGTGGTTAGGTCTCTATGAAGCTCCAAAATCCTAACCATAAATCGCACTTTGCAGACATCAGAGTTCTTACCCCCATGTCTATATTTGCAAACCACATCTGAGGTGTGTATATATGCACTTGTAACAGCCAATCAGTGAGAATCAACTCAGCACAGGTGCAAATTAGCTTTCCCTCCAGAGCTGGCAAAACCATGTCTGAAGTTATATGCACTTGTAACAGCCAATCGATGAGCACAGGTGCTAATTAGTTATCTCCTCTGTGTTGGCCATATAAAACCTTTAAAAAAATATTCCTGGAAGTTACATAATTATAATGAGTGGCAGGTTATAATGAGTGGCAGGCACTGGAGCCCATAATGGTATAGCCAATATGCACTTGAAAAAAGGTCACTCTTTCGTGCATGACTAATGTAGGGTATAGGTATAGAGACGTGGAACTCCATGAGGTCACCAGGTTCAAAGATTGACTTTGCAATCATGCTATCTTGGTGGGTCTTCTCTTTTGGCAACAATCAGCCTCGTGTATTTATCAGCTGTTGTTGCCTGCCGTATTAGGATTATTGACTTTGAAGCCCAATGACCTTAGGAATTTATGTGACCGAGGTCCACGACTTTAGGTGTTTCTGACCTCTCTGAACTTCAGGTGGACATGTTCTGCACTTGCCTAAAGTGTCCCGTACAGCCGGAAAACTCGGCAGCCAAAATATTTGGCAACTTGGGTGTGGGTGATGGTGGTGGTGAATATTGGGTGGAGCCTGATCTTGTCGAGCCCAGGTCAAGCAGATCTATGGACTATTTTATATCTGCTAGTTGTGTGAGAGGTCACCATGTAGACCATCTTGACAAATGCGTCGGAGCTGATCTCTCCACCTTATACATGGAACTCGAGGGACAGGGGGACATAATGATATGTCACGTGATTGCAGTGCCAGTTTGTGCGGCGTAATGCGTAATGGCAAGTCCCATGCCATTGCAAGTCCCATGCCATTGCAGTGCCAGTTTGTGAGGCATAATGACACATCACATGACATTGCAGTGCCAGTTGATGCAGTATAGTGTGGCACTGCAATATCACATGATGTGTCATTATGCTGCACAAACTGGCAATGCAATGTCACGTGATGTGCCACAAACTGGCACTGCAATGTCACGTGACATGTCATTATGCCTCACAAACTGGCACTGCAATGTAACACGGCACATCATTTTTGTCAAAGTGCTCACATGCTACTCTTCCTCCTCACTACAAATTAGCAACTGCCATCTTTACTGGCCATTGCTTGTTGGTTTGGAATGTCATGGTTGAAGTTCATGAATCGAGTTCATAATTCCAGGTATTGAATGCAAGTTGTCGCGCATGTAATGTGAGCAGCTCAAAGTTGTGTGAGATGGTGCGAAGGCTTCGTCACATATTGTGGTGGGCTGGCCTTTATTTTCTGCCAAATATGGAAACACATTAACATCGTGCTCTCTCTCCTTCATTCTCCCTGCAGCAATGTTTGCTGTTTTCATTACTGTGGTCACGTTTGCTTGCCGAGATTATATAGGATTCATCTTTACCTCAGATCAGTAAGTTCCTGTTCGTTAGTGTGTTGATTGTGATGGTAAAAGTGGCTAATTCCTCATATTACAAGAATGGCACAAAATTTGTAGCATTACATCATCACAATGCAATTGCAAGCATTGTTGAAATGTTTTATTCTAGCCATTGCCCTAAGTGCAACCATGACTCTAAACTAGGGCTAGCTTCTGAAGACCTAATCCAGTATTAGATGTCATGACGACGCTACAAGGGTATAGGTCTCATTCAACTTAGACGGGGGGGGGAAGATTTTTCGTGCCTCCTACCTGTCCTCATGCAAGCCCGACATTTCATGCCAGTGTCCCGTCCTGGTGAAATACATCTGCTTAGACCATCCCATTCTCTATGGTTGCCACTTCTCAGTCTATTGGTAAAGCTTTGTGTGTGTGTGTGTGTGTGTGGGGAGGGGGGGAGGGGGGCTGATATCACAAGAAATCCAACAGGAAACTCCAGTGTATACACTACTTGGGACTTACAACTTGACTTTCCGATAACCAAGTATTCCAATTTTGCTTTTTATTTTCTTGATCCTAATGCATGGCCACATGTGTATATGCTGTGTGTATTTGTTTTTGTGCTCACCCGTAATAAAAAGCCTGCAGTTATCTTGATAATTCACATATGCACAAGCTAGGAAGACGATCACATTAAATATACAAACATGGAAATAGTAATGTCAGTGCATCCCAATTCGACTTTACTTCATTGGTATTTAATTGGTAAGACTAAGTGAAAGATGCAGTGTAAAATGTACACCTGCAAATATTAATGGAAAGGTCCCATTTGCATCTATCATTAGATACAATGAATTCTTGTTGGATAACATTTCAGTGTACATGGCATAGAGCTCATTATTGTGTCGACTCTGTGGCATTGTGGACCATTAGTCTTCGGGCACTGAAGCTTCTCCCTGCTTCAGCAGGAGAAACAAAACAACCTGTATGGCCTAGCAAGAGCTTCAACACGACAAGACAAGTCTCGAACTTGCATGTCAGTAGCCTCGACGCAGGAGTTGTAAGTGTGTTTTGACAGAAATATGAAGGGTTTTACTCGGGAATTCTGGTACGCTACCTCACCAGTAAGAAAAACGTCTAAACGCACCTTTGTGGGGGCGGGGGGGTTCTTGGTCAAACCAATCCCTTACTATATATCTACAGTATCACACTTGTAGTATTCAGTTCTGTAGTCCTCCTTGACTGACTGTGGCACATACGTAAATTCCTTCACCACAGCAGCACTTGGATGAGTTTCTGAGATGAGACATCTCTGGATTGGTTAGATATTCATGCAGGGCTCATCTTTCATGCTGCACTTTCGAAGACTTTCTAATTTCTAATTGTACTTCCGACATGTTTAACAGCTGCCTGCATTCCCCCCACTGTTTGCCCGCTCTTTTGGAGAGACTTGTTGAGGATGGCATTACAAATTTCCCACTATATACCTCTAATCCAAGTAGACAGCTCAGCACACTAGACCTGATACCATCTCTTCCAGGCTACTCGACACAGAATCACACTGTTGAGTGATTGAACAAAGGGCCTTATGTCCACTCATAAGGCTGAGATGTATAATGCTCACTTTCTGTTGTTGCTTTGTTGTTGTTGTTTTTGTTGTGTTGTTGTTGTTGTTTTCTATGGCCTCAAGGACTGATTGAATTTTGCTGATTTGCTGAACAGGTTTCCTAGCTCATGGACCCGTTGTAAGGAATCATGAATCAGAGGAGAAGATGTGCAGACTGCCTGAGTGACTAGATTAACATAGCACAGTGTTCGCCCCACAATGGAGATTGTTCTTCAGAAGTACCTGTGCATCTACTAAATTCTTATTGCCTGTCCCATCATGTCTTCCTCTCAAACCTGAGATTGGCTAGTTCAATCTTGTGAGCTCATCTCCGAGGCAATCATACAAGTGCTGTCTCTTTCATAGCCCAACAAAACCTTTATGAGCCACCAGATCTTGAGCAACGTATCGGATTCCTGCTCTTTTTCAGACACATCCAGTATTCCATCTATTTTGTACTGGACTGAAATACTGCAAGGAACCTGATACAGCTCAATTACTCTCACCGCTGTCATTGCCAAGTAGGCTCAATATCTCATTTTGTGTCTGTGGACTAATGTAGTCATGGAAACATGTTCATTTTGAAATAAGTGTGTCACCTTCATACTTTAGAAGCTGGTACAGATTTCCTCCATCTGCCTCATGCCCTCTAAAGCCATACCCTTTGAACTTAGATGTTCTAATGACTGTACAACCTTCAACAGACATCCTGTTGCTGTTTTTGCCAGCATCCTGTTGCTGTTTTTGCCTAGCGTCCTATTGCTGTTTTTGCCTAGCATCCTGTTGCTGTTTTTGCCTAGCATCCTGATGCTGTTGATTTTTGCCTAGCATCCTGTTGCTATTTTTGCCTGGCATCCTGTTGCTGTTTTTGCCTGGCATCCTGTTGCTGTTTTTGCCTAGCATCCTGTTGCTGTTTTTCCATAGCATCCTGTTGCTGTTTTTGCCTAGCATCCTGTTGATTTTTGCCTAGCATCCTGTTGCTGTTTTTGCCTGGCATCCTGTTGCTGTTTTTGCATAGCATCCTGTTGCTGTTTTTGCCTAGCATCCTGATGCTGTTGATTTTTGCCTAGCATCCTGTTGCTGTTTTTGCCTGGCATCCTGTTGCTGTTTTTGCATAGCATCCTGTTGCTGTTTTTGCCTAGCATCCTGTTGCTGTTTTTGCCTAGCATCCTGATGCTGTTGATTTTTGCCTAGCATCCTGTTGCTGTTTTGCCTGGCATCCTGTTGCTGTTTTTGCATAGCATCCTGTTGCTGTTTTTGCCTGGCATTCTGTTTCTAGCACACCACAACCCAAGTACAGGCCTGACTTTTTGCATGCTTTTCAAATTTCTGGAGGGATTTCATCCAGTTTTTGAAGCCCTTTTAAGACAAAAGCATTATACATGTATATCTGCTTTGTTAGCTGGGGTGGCTTCTTGGCTTGGAAAGCTCTGCAAAACACCTCCTAAATTTGGACAGTAAATCATCCATTTGTGCTGTCCACACTTATCCTAAAATGTAGCACTTTACATGCTATTTTGGGGGTGGGTATAATTTTTGCATCTTGCTGTTGTGGCTTTGCTTGACTCGGTCCCTGCCTCCACCTGTGCATTACACAGTGTTGGCCCCTGCCTCCACCTGTGCATTACACAGTGTTGGTCCCTACCTCCACCTGTGCATTACACAGTGTTGGTCCCTACCTCCACCTGTGCATTACACAGTGTTGGTCCCTACCCCCACCTGTGCATTACACAGTGTTGGTCCCTACCTCCACCTGTGCATTACACAGTGTTGGTCCCTGCCTCCATCTGTGCATTACACAGTGTTGGTCCCTACCTCCACCTGTGCATTACACAGTGTTGGTCCCTACCTCCACCTGTGCATTACACAGTGTTGGTCCCTGCCTCCACCTGTGCATTACACAGTGTTGGTCCCTACCTCCACCTGTGCATTACACAGTGTTGGTCCCTACCTGCACCTGTGCATTACACAGTGTTGGTCCCTACCTCCACCTGTGCATTACACAGTGTTGGTCCCTACCTCCACCTGTGCATTACACAGTGTTGGTCCCTACCTCCACCTGTACATTACACAGTGTTGGTCCCTGCCTCCACCTGTGCATTACACAGTGTTGGTCCCTGCCTCCACCTGTGCATTACACAGTGTTGGTCCCTGCCTGCACCTGTGCATTACACAGTGTTGGTCCCTACCTCCACCTGTGCATTACACAGTGTTGGTCCCTACCTCCACCTGTGCATTACACAGTGTTGGTCCTTACCTCCACCTGTGCATTACACAGTGTTGGTCCCTACCTCCACCTGTGCATTACACAGTGTTGGTCCCTGCCTGCACCTGTGCATTACACAGTGTTGGTCCCTACCTGCACCTGTGCATTACACAGTGTTGGTCCCTACCTCCACCTGTGCATTACACAGTGTTGGTCCCTACCTCCACCTGTGCATTACACAGTGTTGGTCCCTACCTGCACCTGTGCATTACACAGTGTTGGTCCCTACCTCCACCTGTGCATTACACAGTGTTGGTCCCTACCTGCACCTGTGCATTACACAGTGTTGGTCCCTGCCTCCACCTGTGCATTACACAGTGTTGGTCCCTACCTGCACCTGTGCATTACACAGTGTTGGTCCCTGCCTCCACCTGTGCATTACACAGTGTTGGTCCCTACCTCCACCTGTGCATTACACAGTGTTGGTCCCTGCCTCCACCTGTGCATTACACAGTGTTGGTCCCTGCCTCCACCTGTGCATTACACAGTGTTGGTCCCTGCCCCCACCTGTGCATTACACAGTGTTGGTCCCTACCCCCACCTGTGCATTACACAGTGTTGGTCCCTGCCTCCACCTGTGCATTACACAGTGTTGGTCCCTACCTCCACCTGTGCATTACACAGTGTTGGTCCCTACCTCCACCTGTACATTACACAGTGTTGGTCCCTGCCTCCACCTGTGTATTACACAGTGTTGGTCCCTGCCTCCACCAGTTGTTTGCACAGTGCATCTTCAGGTTCAGGCTCTGAAGCACTAGCATCAACCCTAAAAAATTTCTGCTCAGTTTCCTACAACAGTTGACAAAACAAACAATGATCTGCTCTTTCCTTTAAGTAAGTGACTATGTACTGTACATGGGCTATCCCTAGCCCATATGTCTTTGTAATAACAACCCTGAGTAGAAATTGCAGCAATACCAAGAATGCTGAGTTGAGTGTCAGTTATTTCTGACCTCATGAATGAAAAAAACCAATGGCATGGTGATATAACTAAGCCTCTGCATGTGCTGAGATTCGACAAATCTCTCCTAAAGCCATTTCTCTCTCTCCTCTGACTCTTCCATAGCCTGAACTTCCTCATCTGATACATAAACATTATCACTATATAACTTGTGTCCAATTAATATTAGTTAAGTCACTTTAAGTGAATGCTAGCAATACACAAATAACCCCAAGTGAACACTGCAGTCCACTGTAGCTTTAAGAAAGGTAGATTTCAATCTTACCTGATGCTCTGTTTCTTCTACATCTTCTTCTTCTATAAATTGAGGCTGGCTCTTAACATGATATCAAAAGGGTGCATTTATACACCCCACCAGCTAGCTCCTGCAACATGGCAAGGGATGAACCTTATAGATATCTAAGCATCTGACACTGATAAACCAACATCATCAGATTAGGACTTTGACCTTCCATGTGGTTTGAACAAGTTTGTTGCCAACCTAAATCAGACAAGGTTGCAGTTACCTAACTGAACTACATGACTCAGAGTGCAGCTAGCTAACTGAACTACATGACTCAGAGTGCAGCTAGCTAACTGAACTACACATGACTCAGAGTGCAGCTAGCTAACTGAACTACATGACTCAGAGTGCAGCTAGCTAACTGAACTACATGACTCAGAGTGCAGTTAGCTAACTGAACTACATGACTCAGAGTGCAGCTAGCTAACTGAACTACATGACTCAGAGTGCAGCTAGCTAACTGAACTACATGACTCAGAGTGCAGCTAGCTAACTGAACTACATGACTCAGAGTGCAGCTAGCTAACTGAACTACATGACTCAGAGTGCAGCTAGCTAACTGAACTACATGACTCAGAGTGCAGCTAGCTAACTGAACTACATGACTCAGAGTGCAGCTAGCTAACTGAACTACATGACTCAGAGTGCAGCTCATGACTCAGAGTGCAGTTAGCTAACTGAACTACATGACTCAGACTTAGCTAGCTAGCTGAAACCCGATATATCTGTACTTGTATTCAGCTTTGACAAACTTCAGAGATGCTCTAACCTTCAGAGATGCTCTAACCTTAGATGCTTTAACCTTCATCAGGAATAATAATCACTGATGAAGGTTTGAGCATATGGCCGAACATCGTTTGACAAATTTATCGGAGATAGTTAACACTTACTGGTTGGTTTTGTCTCGAAGAATTTTTTTTCCAACTCCCATGGGATCTAATAGGTTCCTCTTCGCACACATGATGTCCGAGGGACAACTGTCACGCAATTTCCAAAGCTGGCAGTGGGACCTTTGGGTATCGGGTCATTAAAAATTCCCTGTCAGGCCCCTCCCCTTCACTCTACCCCTAATGCTTTGCATGCAGTTGTTGGCTATTAACTAACAACACCTTCATTGCATTAGAAAGCTGTATGTTGGTTAAGTGCCATACATGCTACAGGATTGCTACCTTGTTGTGATGACGGGCTCTTTTCATCAGAAATCTTTTGTGAAATCTAACAGGTTAGTGAAGCATAGCGATATGTACCACACAGACTATCAATTCAACTTTAGATGGTTCATAATTAGGGGGAGACAATTCACCTCCATTTGAACCCCCCTACATTTTTGCCTATGTGATGATGTAATGCTGGGATTGTGAATGGCATGAGGAAGTAGGCCACAGAGGTTGGCACTAGTCTATCCTGGACAACACATTGAGGTTGATTATGCACACATCGCACACATACTTATTACACACTTTTTACACCTGTCTCAATCTGCTTCTGCCTTTGGAATGTGGGGGAGAAAGGTGTGGATGAAAATATCTCAATATCACCGCCATCACCACATACCCCTCCAACTTCTTATGTAATAGCCGTCAGAAGGAAGGATGAGATATTTGCTAAATCCCATGCACTCCCTGTCTTGCCTTTTCCCAGCTCTCTTATTGCACATCTTTGCCCTTTGAAGTGTGACCACTTGGATACCCTATCCCTCTTTGCATCCGTGAAGGCCTCTCTCCATCATACACACACTTGTAACTGTTTCTATTTGTTATTATTATGCTGTTATTTGTATTGTTATGCTGTTATTTGTATTGTTATGTTGTTATTTGTATTATGCTGTTATTTTTATTGTTATGTTGTTATTTGTATTGTTATGTTGCTATTTGTATTGTTATTTGTATTGTTATGTTGTTATTTGTACTGTTTTGTTGTTATTTGTATTGTTATGTTGTTATTTGTATTGTTATGTTGTTATTTGTATTGTTATGTTTTTTGTTTAAAACATGCAAAGAGTGAATTGATTTGTAAGTCAAGAAAGGAAACGACATGTACCCAAAATGTTTCTGCTCTTTAAACGACAGAAAACTGCTTTTGGTAATAAATCTCCACTTTTTAACGGAACATTTTGAGGAAAAACTGTCTGAAATAGCTCATTCTTGTCATGGGTACATCATCGGTTCCTTTCTTGTCCTTGACCATTCAATCCAATATAGTTTTGTGAGTGGGTGTGTGGTCAGTTAACCAACTTCCTTACCCATTACTTTTGCTGCAATCAAGAGTTGTGGATGTGCATTGAAAAATTTGTAGTCTTCTGGTACGAAACTGTTATGAATGGACGTATTGTAAGCAAATTATGCAAAGGGGGTGGGGGGGTGGGGGAACTACAGAGATAGAAAAAAGATAGATAGATGTTAATATATTATAATATTTCTCTCCGGCATAATGAGTGGCTGTGCCCTATAATATTTCTGTCCAGCAGAATGAGTGACTGTGCCCTATAATATTTCTGTCCAGCAGAATGAGTGGCTGTGCCCTATAATATTTCTGTCCAGCAGAATGAGTGGCTGTGCCCTATAATATTTCTGTCCAGCAGAATGAGTGACTGTGCCCTATAATATTTCTGTCTAGCAGAATGAGTGGCTGTGCCCTATAATATTTCTGTCCAGCAGAATGAGTGGCTGAGCCCTATAATATTTCTGTCCAGCAGAATGAGTGACTGTGCCCTATAATATTTCTGTCCAGCAGAATGAGTGGCTGTGCCCTATAATATTTCTGTCCAGCAGAATGAGTGGCTGTGCCCTATAATATTTCTGTCCAGCAGAATGAGTGACTGTGCCCTATAATATTTCTGTCTAGCAGAATGAGTGGCTGTGCCCTATAATATTTCTGTCCAGCAGAATGAGTGGCTGTGCCCTATAATATTTCTGTCCAGCAGAATGAGTGGCTGTGCCCTATAATATTTCTGTCCAGCAGAATGTGTGGCTGTGCCCTATAATATTTCTGTCCAGCAGAATGAGTGGCTGTGCCCTATAATATTTCTGTCCAGCAGAATGAGTGGCTGTGCCCTATAATATTTCTGTCCAGCAGAATGACTGGCTGTGCCCTATAATATTTCTGTCCAGCAGAATGAGTGGCTGTGCCCTATAATATTTCTGTCCAGCAGAATGAGTGGCTGTGCCCTATAATATTTCTGTCCAGCAGAATAAGTGGCTGTGCCCTATAATATTTCTGTCCAGCAGAATAAGTGGCTGTGCCCTGTAATATTTCTGTCCAGCAGCTGTGCCTGTAAGAAATTTTCCAGCCCGTCTAGGTTTTGTTGTTGCTTGGTAGAGAGTGGAGAATGGGAGGAGTTTGCATTACTGGAAGTACTATTCCTGTATGTGATGCAATATTTCGATGGCTGCCCCTGTGATTAACTCTTCTTTGAGCTCATGTCCACATGTGTAATTACTCACCCCACAATTTCTTCCGATAATTACAGGGATGTGGTAGCAGGTGTCGGGGATGCTTTGATCGGAGCAATGGGTGTTATCTTTATGGACCAAATTCAGGTACATGTGTGTAACAATTCAATTTTTTTTTTCTTGGTATTTTTTTTAAACCTAACCCTGTAGTCCTTATGACCATAGTTTCCTTTATCAATTAACCAAGGTCAATTAACCAAGGCCACAGGTGTGGGTGCCACAAAGTTTTGATATCTCTACTTTTTACCTCATTGGTGTTCTGGCCTCATTGGTGTTCTTGCAATGTCACTACTGGAAATAATTCCTTGGAAGTCTCTATGACACTTCATTACCGCCACAGCGGCTGAGAAGTTATTTAGAGCTCTTAATTCCGCAGGCCAGACCTGTAATGTGTACAAGAAGAATAGAATGTGCATATATATATATATATATACAATACTGATCATTCTTTCTCACTCGCACTCTCCTCGGTGCAGGGTGTTTTGACTGGATTGATGCGAGCCACAGGGAAGCAGGTGTCCATGGCCGTGGTCAACTTCTGTTCCTACTATATCGTGGGTCTGCCCCTAGGCACTATTCTTGCCCTGAAGTTGGACATGAAGGCCAAGGGAGTCTGGACGGGGCTTAGTGTAGGAATCAGTCTACAGGTCTGATTAAGTTAACAGTTACCATGTCTCTATATATCCTTCATCTCCTCCAATAGTCTCTTCCTCCTTCTTAGTGTATGTAGTGCAGTAGAGACACTCGACTGCACGGCGTGAACATCTGTGCATGAGAATATGGCCTTGAGGGCATTTGTACACACACACACACACATTGGACAATACGTTTTCATGACATTGGAGCCCTGGTGATCTCGCCAGTCAGCATTCTGGTGATCTCGCCAGTCAGCATTCTGGTGATCCTCGCAAGTCAGCATTGGATCTAACCACATCATCAGAGTCGATGGTGGTGGCATATCATGTTCTGTTCATTTCATGGGCTTTCTAGCTGCACTTTCTATTCGAGGGTGCATTCTATTATTTGACCATGACTAGCAGGCACACAATAGTTGCAAGAGATCACCCGAGCTCAAACAAGTGACATTGTTGATAGGAGCAATGTTTGTGCTCTGATCATCATCCTCTATTCAATGCCTAGGTATGCACACAATAGTTGCAAGAGATCACCCCAGCTCCAACAAGTGACATTGTTGATAGGAGCAGTGTTTGTGCTCTGGCATCATCCTCTATTCTAGATATACCTTCTTTTTATAATCAGCTCAGTCGCCTGCAAAGGTGATCACCGTCAGTCTCACCTTTTCCATGGAATTTGGCCATCTCACTGGCGATGTTCGCTGCAGCACTTTCTGCCACTTGCCCTTGCTTAAAACCGTGAATGCTGTCATCATGTGACCCATCTGCCTCCACTGAAATGCCCCAACTTTTGAATGATCTAATTATCACTTTAGTGGTGACATATTGCCAAGCTTTCTTTGCCCACTCCATACTAATCAAAACTGCATTCCAAGTGAGGAATTACGGAAGTTGATGATAAACCTGCCTAGAAATAGAGTGAACTAGAGCCATGTTGTTAGTAGACTCCAGCACTGGTTGACATTCCATAGTACACCTCAAAGATTTCTGCACTGGTGGAGCACACCATAAATGGCTGGCTTGTTCTTACAACAAAGATCCCAGCACTGGTGGAGCACACCATATAGCTGGCTGGGAGGTTTATTAAAAAATCTCAAAATTTGTATGTCATGTTTAGGGTTGGCTGGAGGTAGTGCTGATTAGGATGGAGGTAGGGCTGATAACCCTAGGATAGAGGTAGGGCTGATAACCCTAGGATAGAGGTAGGGCTGATAACCCTAGGATAGAGGTAGGGCTGATAACCCTAGGATAGAGGTAGGGCTGATAACCCTAGGATAGAGGTAGGGCTGATAACCCTAGGATATAGCTAGGGCAGATAACCCTAGGATAGAGGTAGGGCTAGGATAGAGGTAGGGCTGATAACCCTAGGATAGAGGTAGGGCTGATAACCCTAGGATAGAGGTAGGGCTGATAACCCTAGGATAGAGGTAGGGCTGATAACCCTAGGATAGAGGTATGGCTGATAACCCTAGGATAGAGGTAGGGCTGATAATCCTAGGATAGATGTAGGGCTGATAACCCTAGGATAGAGGTAGGGCTGATAATCCTAGGATAGAGGTAGGGCTGATAGCCCTAGGATAGAGGTAGGGCTGATAACCCTGATAGAGGTAGGGCTGATAACCCTAGGATAGAGGTAGGGCTGTTAACCCTAGGATCGAGGTAGGGCTGTTAACCCTAGGATAGAGGCCAACACTGACGATGATGTCTTCATAAAAGTTTCCTAAAATTTGTATGTGAGTAATAGGTTCAGCTAGGACTAGGGGTAGGGCAGCTATCCTTATGGCTAGAAGTAGGGATAGAGCTAGAGCTGGCCTTAGCACCGACAATGCATTGTCATGATTCTTACTTGAAGGTGATCTCCATATTTGCCAGAGTAGAAGAAGTTCAAAACTTTGGCCAACTTTATTACTGGCAGAGCTTTCTTCCTCGCTAGTATCCTCCTCACCATTCCTATAATTGGAGAGAACTGCAATGCTCGCTTCGCTACATCTAGGTCGGGTGCTACAAATCTTCCCATTGACTAACTGTGTTCAGGTCAATGGGGTGGTGTCCCCAATGTATGAAGAGATGCCTTCTCCTTCCTCATCACTTGTTTGTCCCCATACACAGTCCGAAGTCGTCGTTCAATACTCGCAAAAGAACTTTGTCCAAACTTAGTCCGACAGACATCACGGAATGGATTGACAAGAGTGAACAGTCTGGATTCTTCTCAAAGGTTCCCTTAGTTAACCGGAACTTTACAGATCTAAAAATATATATATATATATATGTAGAGAAAAAATTTAGCTTAACTTGGAGAGGAAGCATTTAGCTTAACTTGGATATGTGTAGTTCATTTACAACTCAACAATCGATTATTTTGTGAATTTTCAAAGTACGTGGATGACATGTAACGTACTGCCATGAAACACTGAGGTGGGTTATGTACTGACTTGGACTATGACAAATATGGTAAGGATGCATTGTGGGTGTGGTTAATAGGTAGTGACAATTAAGCCGAGCCCCTGCATCCATACATCGATATTGCTTATTATATGTGTTGAATCTGTCGGGGATGGTTGTATTTGAGGAGGGAAACAAATGTGTGTGTTAAGATTGGTGTGTGTGTGTAGGGCGGCAAGGGAGTGGGAGTCCGTATTCATTTACCAGAACTGACTATTCCACTCCCAGCTGCTGAAGAAGTCCCTACAGTAATCTACTAACTCACTCTCGCTAGCTATCTGTTGTCAACAATGACCATTTTTTGTTGTTGTGTGTTTTCTTCATTTTCTGTTTTTGTTATTGTTGACATGTACATGCATGTATGTGTGTGTGTGTATGTAACATTTAGACTGTTATCTTGCTTGTACTCCTTCTCACCACAAACTGGAAGAAGCAATCGGAGAAGGTACCAGAGATTGTTAGTGTGTACTGTGTGTAGTCAAGTAAACCACACCCTTTATAAATCTGTGATAGCTCGTGTGCTGCTTCACAGCCTCAGGTAAAGCATGCCCTTGATAGGGCATGCGTATCTAAGCTTCAGCATAGCTTAGTTGGTCAAGAAGTGCTGCTACAGTAACTATTGCCCTGTGAGAGAGCTTTAACTCCACGATGAAGAGTGGGAGAGGCTAAATCAATGATCCACTGTATTTGGTATGGATGTGTGTGTATAGCGAGGCACCTGTCTTGATCCGGGCTGGTTTGTGTGTCTAGTCACCATTTATTAGACTTGCATACTTTTATACGATCTTGCAGGCTATGGCTAACGCTAGAAGTGGGGGTGGCATTGTGGCTACAGACCACACCTCCTCACCCTCCCCTTCAATGGAGGAGCACTGTGCAGATACGGAGCTAATAAGTGTCAGGGGTATTGACAATAAGTTTGGTAACAACCAGGGGCATCCTCTCCCCCTTGACGACCAGGGGCATCCTCTCCCCCTTGACGACCCTATGAAAGAAGAACTTGTGAGGGAAGACGAGACGTCTTGTGAAGAGTTGAACTGTCAGGAGACAAATCACTATTGTGCTAATGGTGATGGTGGAGAAGGAGAAGTGGGGCGGACTAAACTTCTGTACAAGAGCAGCAGCAAACTGTGTCAGTCCAGGTCTAGCATCTTGGTGTGCAGAGGTCTCACCTTGCTTGTGTGTGTGGCCTTGCTGTTTGGAGGTGTGCTTGTGGCTGTCACCGTCCGCCACCACCCAACGGGCTGTGACCAGGGGGAGGTGCTCGTGCCTGCCGGTCTAAATTGCTCCATCTTATGCTATCAATCGACAACACACACCATCGGGGTGATGCTCACACCCACAAAGGTGTTGGTCTCACCCACTGGTAATCTCCTGGTACCGATGCCCACGACTATCCAAGTTGCTGCCTCTCCCACTGTACAGGTGCAACAAACTACAGAAGGCGGTAGTGAGCTGGTGGAAAGTGATTGTCAGTGTGTGATAATGCCCACACCCTCTCTCCTCGGCTGAGTGCACATTTAATATACATATTGCATACATGTTACAACATTATTTTTTTGAATGTTGTCTTCTCCAATTATCACTACATACTTTATTGTCATTTGCTTCAAGTGCCTCAGTTAGATGCTAGGTACAAATTTGCTTTGGCGATAGATCAAACCAAGATCCCTCCCCTTGCTTATTAGTGCATAATTTAGCAGAGTGTTAATGAGTTCTAAATGGGCTTATTTATTTTTTCCAAAAAGGAGGGGATGTTGCTAACCCGAAGTTGACACTGTCCCAGTAAGAGTGTTGTGTGAAATTGTTGGGAGTCAGAGCAGCTGTGAATGATATTGTCAAGGAGGTGTTCCACAGATGTTCATGTATATTACTTGGCGTTCCTTCAAGATCATGCATGTATGCAAGTAAGATCTGCTGTTTCTTCTAGAATTCTTTGGACTTGATTCTTTTCTACTATAGACATGTAGATGTCAATCTAATGAACTTCTTTTCTTGGAACTGGGGGTAGGGGGTCACTTTTCATTTTTACAATTAATTTTAGCAAACCAGTGGTGTTCAGTGTATGCGGATATCAAAAGCAGGATATGATCTAGGTCAATGCAGCCCACAATCAGTCATCACCTGATAGCCTGCCATTGATAGTGGCCCATATTTGTGTAGGTCTTAGAATGTGTGGTTAGATTTTAGAGTGTCATGGCTTCAAAGTGCTCCGTCAGTTGTTTCCATGGCACCAAGTCTGCATGTGATTAAATCCTACACACCAGGTAGAGATGCTAGTGCACTCCATTAGTGACCTCTGATGCACCGCTCAAGACACTGCAGTCAACAACCCCCAGCTACACCTATGATATATATATATATGCATTCAGTACTCGAGATAGAGATTGTATTTTGGGTGTAGCGATTTACTTATGCTAATTAGCATAGGTACAGTCTAAACAGTCAACCTTTTTGTTGGGGAGTTATAACATGATATATAGTAGGATTGCTTGTTTACACCAATCGCCACTTCTCTCCCTCCCCACTTTATAGGCATATATATATACTCCCTATACGTTTTGTCTCATTATAGATGAGGCTTAACTATTTCACACTAAAAACGAAAGCCTACTCCGACTCCCAGGCACAAAAGACTAAAATTACAAGTATTGGCATTGAGGAGGAAAATGAGGGCCAATGAACATGACCTGTTTGTAGATCTCGCTGAAATATTTTTAAGCAACATTGACCCGATATGTACCTGCTGCATAGACTAGCTGAGAATATTTAAAGAGGCTTACGCAGAAACATCCATTTGTTGCTTGTAAAGAAGCTCTTTCCAGCACCTGTGATTCTCTAGCTTACCTCATCGACTGTCTTCCACCCAAATTCTTCTCATACCAGTAAGACAATGTGCATTAGTATCTAGTGCCATACACTTTTTAGGATGCACAAGTTATTACCCCTCCCTCCCCCACCAAAAAAAAGTTTTTAAGGCTTGAAATATTAATCATGTCTACATAACGTTGTGTCAATATTGCTTCACACTCCAATTGTGTCAAAATACTAGATGTATGGGTTCTGTATTAGAAGTCTGCCGGCACTCTAGAAATTATTTGTACACATCTTTCCCATGTATGTATCTAGGCTGTATATGCAGGGCTGAGGATTTTGCTAACATAGGATATAGCATATATGCAATCAGCAAACATTGTGATATACTTGGTCTGGGATGACGATAATGGGTCTGGTAATGTAATTACGAGCAACATACTCGGGTCCTCTCTCCTTTTCCTCTTGCATTCTGTACAAAAGGAAAAGAGAACGAGAAAGGTGAGGATTTGGGGGCAAGTAGACTTGTGAAGATGACTGGGGAATCATCCAGTGATCAGTTGTTGGTGACGATCGAGTGACGATGTTAGTGGTTAACGAGATATTTGTCTGACTAGACAGCTCTCTGCGCTGCAAAGGTTTTACTTGTGACAGCACTGCTCATGGGCAGCCTCCTTCACCAATATCCAATCAACTGTGACTAAGATAATTATCTGTCATAGACCATGAAATGTTACGTATCTATAACTACCGATTTCTGTAAGTCCATTCCTTGCTGCAGATCTGGATATTCTTTTATGTCTAGTATAAAGACCCTCTTTTGTATAGTGTTCCCTATTAATCTTCATCAAGTTTGCATCTTCCTTCCCCTGCCACCACATAGCAAAGATGATGGAGGTGAGAGTAAAACCTGCGGAAGTTTCAGGTGCACCTTGTAAATATGTAGTGCCAACACCCACAACCCTGCGCAACCTATATAGCCACACCCAATCTATGTCACCAAAATTTGTGAAATTGTACTTGACAATAGTCGTGACTTATAGATGCAAGCAAAGCAGATCCTTCACTTGAATGACCATCTGCTTCATGAAGTGCTCCCTCTCCAGGACAGCCACCTTGGCATCTATCGGGAGAAAGTGGCCACTAGTTAGTGGGTGGGGATCGGACAAAATGGTGGAGATATATTTGGTTATCATTTTGCAGACATGAAACAACAGACAAAAGAACAAGCAATGATAATGATAAAAACATGGAGGATAGTCATGATAATCAGTGCTATTTTTGCACTAACTCACCATGGTGCAGGGACAATAATACGTGAGAAACAGACACAGACATTGTGGTGAATATGGCAGTCATTCATGTTGTGCAAACATTATGACAAAAATACGACAGTTAACTGTAAAGCCACTGTTCCTGTGTCATGATATGTGCAGGAAGTGCAGTAGTTGCTGATGACAGGCTGACCATCACGAATAGCTAGCTCTTTGTTGGTTGAGTCAGTACCTCCTTTATTGGTTTCACTGTAGGCTTCTTCAATGCTCTCTGAGCCAGGGTGGTCTGGACCCAACTCAAGCTTTCATGCAGGCCATCACCACTAATAGCACACGTGCCCTGCACATCTAAGATAGAATAAATAGATATAAATCCTTATGTACTTGGACTTCCAATGCTAAACATTGTATAGTATATTGCCAGTTGGTGTACCAATGTATGTGGCATTGAATTCTGCCATTTTTTGTTTTATAATAAAGATCTTGGATCGAGATGCTATTGCATGAATTTTGTGCCAACACATTCAAATGCAATGGTATATTATTCATGTGAAGAACACTTGGTCTATATCACTAGCATGACTTACGGATCATCTGGTGCTGTATTTTCTCTAATTCTAGCTCTTGTGATATCTCTTCCACCGACATAGCATTAGGCAGATCCTGTTTGTTTGCCATGACTAGTACTACCATATTGTTAAGTTTTTCCCCTCTCAACAGTTTCCAAAGTTCTTCTTTGCACTCTGAGATCCGCTCACGGTCGTTGCTATCAATGACAAAGATGAGGACATCTGTGTTTTGTAAGTAGTGTCTCCACAAGGGACGCTGAAATTCACACACAATGACACAACCAAAAATATATGTAAGTGAACATCTAATATAATATGCATGCTATAAGATATAGCTAACGTGAGTAGCCTGGAAAATTACTTTTGATAAATCCACTGAAGTATGAAGTTATCGTGGAGTAATCTTTTATTGCATTTATAGACAGTGAGACCTCCACTTATCCAAATACCTGAAGAGCTATACCCATGCAAAATTGGGATGATTTAGCTATAGCTGCTGGGCACCTCAGAAGCTACTTTCTCTTGTCTAGGCTATAGCACCAAGATATGACACTGGCTGGTAGTTATACCAAGAGAAAATACTCTCTGCATTATATATACTGTTGTTTTCCTCATTGCATTATACATGAAGCAAGTTTATAGCCAACAGAACATTTTTAGCAAGTTCTATTGCAAGATTTCTCTGTATCACATGATAAGGCAGTGAAGGAAGTAGCTATGTAAAATGATCGCTGATATATTGAAGCTTGTAGGTCTGATGTCTCGAACTTGCTATATTTAGTAACATAACTATCATAATTAATGGTCTCGCAAGTCATGTTCCTTTTTACATCCAGACCTGCTAGGGACAAATGAATATCTGGAGAGCTATCTCATACTTTAGAATATGTCACAGTCATGGAACCATTAACTGCAAGCACAGCTATATATAATATTTGGAACTTACTATCTTGTCCCTTCCACTGACGTCCCATGTGACAAACTTTGATCCATTGTATTGCACATTCTCCACATTAAAACCTATAATACGCACGATAAAGAAATGGTAATTAATTTCACTAAATAGGTCAATGAAACCAAATAGAATCCCTCAGGCACCAGTATACTGCCCACTAACACACAAAAAAATTAAAAATAACCCATAGCTCTATCTAACCTATTGTTGGTACTGTGGTGATTACTTCTCCAAGCTTTAATTTGTATAATGCAGTTGTCTTCCCGGCTGCATCCAGACCTGTCAGGAATAAGGTAAATAGAGCCTGTATGCAACGTGTTCCTCAACAAACAATGATATTACGTACCAACCATCAGGATCCTCGCATCTTTGTTGTATCTGCTCAGCAATCTCTGCCATATGTTTCCCATTTTTCCTAAAAGCACCGACTAGTTACAAGTCCGATTTCTATTTCCTCTCGCTTGTGTAGCTAACTAATAAATACCTCGCTAAAGGGATTTTCCTTCTGAAATGTCTGCGTTCTGAGGTAAAATAATATTGCGTTACGTGGGTAAAAATAGACTCTCATGTTTGTAGAGTAGCTCCAAAACATGGCATGGGAATGACTGGTTATGTCACTACGTACTACTCTGCGGGTCACGGTGTTGACAAGGAATGTCCTTACATGGCGTGTTAATGCCTAGCAAACATTGAGAACCTCAATCTGACTGTTCTAACTCAACCCCACATAGCCACTAATTCTCCCCCCAAGGGAAGCCATATAAACACCAAGTAAGTTCACAGGTACATTGTTGACATATTGTATATATATATATCTATAAAATTATATCAAAGCCTCAACAAGTTGCTGGCAAAGTTGGAATTGATTTTTTAACGGGCTATATTTTTGCATCTCCTCCACACTCTCGGTAGTCATTAATAATAGATAATGTCATTAAATTCTGATGTGTAAAATGTAGCTATATAACAACAGTTATTGATATTTATTACATGATCACATGATCAGACATACTCAGACATACGAGCATTCCATGCAGCATCACACAGCAATTACTTTGGTTTAGTGGGATAATCTCATAAAGACTATGTTCTCAGAGATTTGGAGGATCATCACTCTCTAAATCTTATTTGATTCACTTGTCCTTGGTGTGATTGTCATGACAGCAAATTTGGCATATATCTGGCACACAGTTGCACCTAGCATGCAATTCTGCTTGAATGAACCGACATCTAACTCCTATTGAGAAATCAGAGAGCTGCTGTACTGTCCCGGATTTTCAAAGATCCTGGAAGAACAAAAAACAGTTATAAGCTAGAAACAAATTTTAGGGAATGGGAAAATTATGTTGCTACAGAGAGTTGGTATAGAACTTTATCCAAATTTAAACTTGATATCCAATTATGATGAATGTCATTACCTTTTTTCTCCTTTCTTTACTGTATATAAACTCAATACTTTGTCAGCCTCCTGGATTGGAAGAAGAGCAAGTGGTGGAAATGGAGCTATATACCATCGGGTTGCACTGTTGGGAGTGGCAATGGTGGTTGAGGCTGCATGCTTGCAGGTCGGATCTGCTGGGATGGAAATAATGTGCCATTGGCTGTGCACTGGGCTACCATGGATGGATCAAACTAGGTCCACTTTGGGATATCACTAATCTTGGACACCTTGCCCTCACCTTTTACAACCATTCCTCCTTTCTAATGGCTTCATTTCCTCCATGCTCAGGTGTTTCCCGAACCACTAAATATCACGTCAGACTGCCTGCTGTCCTGAATTCCTGTGCTCTACATTCCAGTGAATTAAATCTTCATAGATCAACACCTAGCTATCCACATAGGATAATCAGGTTTCACTCACTAAAAAACTTATGTGCATAGCATCATTCCACTTTTAGTGGTGTAAAGGTCAACTCAAAGCCTTCAAGTCAAGCTTGCCTGTGAATTGATGGACAAAAATCATTTCCACCACCATAATATAAGATTGCCACGTACATCTCCCTAGGAGAGTACCCTTGCATGTATATACTTCTGTGCTCATTCTGATGAGCTCAGATAGCTTACCATCAATAATCACAACTTCCAAAGAATGTCACTATTTTGTCTTGCTCACTCTTATCCCACCCACCACCTCTCCCTACCCCATACGCCACCTCCCATCTATTCCAAGTGATATATACATAGCTTTCCCTTTTCTTTTTTAAGTGCACCCATGTGGCAGAGATTTAATGTTGCTGGCAGATTGATGAGTTTCCATTAGTATGAAGTGGGTGACTGTAGTACAAAAAATGGGTAAAACAATGGTGTCCCCATAATTTAACAACATTTCAGTGACTGGAGCATAGTATAAAAAAAGAACACACCCTCTTTCTTGTCAATTGTGAAGTGATTGACTACCTTCTTGTCATAGGTGAGAATTATTCAACGAACACTAAGGCTAATGGTATATATAGTAGCCCAGAGAAGCTGCCAGAGTTTTTGGGTTTTTTTTAAAATTTATATATATATATATATTGTTGTTGTAGTGGTGGTGGTTATTACTATTATATATATATATATATTGTTGTTGTGGTGGTGGTTATTACTATTATATATATATATATATATATGTTGTTGTTGTGGTGGTGGTTATTACTATTATATATATTGTTGTTGTGGTGGTGGTGGTTATTACTATTGTTGTTGTTGTGGTGGTGGTGGTTATTACTATTATATAGTTGTGGTGGTGGTGGTGCTTATTACTATTATAATTATATATATATATATATATAGTTGTGGTGGTGGTGGTGGTTATTACTATTATGTATATATATATATTGTTGTGGTGGTGGTGGTGGTCGTGGTTATTACTATATATATATTGTTGTTGTGGTGGTGGTGGTATATATATATATATATTGTTGTGGTGGTGGTGGTGGTTATTACTATTATATATATATATATTGTTGTTGTTGTTGTGGTGGTGGTGGTTATTACTATTATAATTATATATATATATAGTTATGGTGGTGGTGGTGGTTATTACTATTATGTATATATATATATATATTGTTGTTGTGGTGGTGGTGGTTATTATTATTATATATATATATTGTTGTTGTGGGGTGGTGGTTAATATAGTTGTGGTGGTGGTGGTGGTTATTACTATATATAGTTGTGGTGGTGGTGGTGGTGGTTATTACTATTATGTATATTGTGGTGGTGGTGGTGGTGGTTATTACTATTATATATATATATATAGTTGTGGTGGTGGTGGTGGTTATTACTATTATATATTATATATATATTGTTGTGGTGGTGGTGGTGGTGGTTATTACTATATATATATTGTTGTTGTGGTGGTGGTATATATATATATATACTGTTGTTGTGGTGGTGGTGGTTATTACTATTATATATATATATATTGTTGTTGTTATGGTGGTGGTGGTGGTTATTACTATTATGTATATATATATATTGTTGTTGTGGTGGTGGTGGTGGTTATTACTATATATATATTGTTGTTGTTGTGGTGGTGGTATATATATATATTGTTGTTGTGGTGGTGGTGGTTACCACTATTATATATATATATTGTTGTTGTGGGGTGGTGGTTAATATAGTTGTGGTGGTGGTGGTGGTTATTACTATATATAGTTGTGGTGGTGGTGGTGGTGGTTATTACTATTATGTATATTGTGGTGGTGGTGGTGGTGGTTATTACTATTATATATATATATATATATAGTTGTGGTGGTGGTGGTGGTTATTACTATTATATATATATATATATTGTTGTGGTGGTGGTGGTGGTTATTATATATATATATATTGTTGTTGTTATGGTGGTGGTTATTACTATTATTATCTGTGACCATGTTTTTGTAACCTTGGATTTTATATATTTATTTATTTATTTATCTTCTACTCTTCTTGTTCTTCTTTTTCCTGTTATTAATCTTGTTGTTCTGTTAGCATTATTTATATTCATTGCATTTTATTAATTAGTAACATGGGTATTGACTTTTCTGGAGAACCAATGTTTAACATTTTTGCTTGACTACCATCTTGGGTTTTCCAAATGACTTCCAATTTAGAAACATCCAACATTTCAGCTAAAAATCACCTGTTAATGAGATAATTAAACTAAATCAACTAAATCCAGAAAAACCAATAGAGTTTTATGTCAAGGATGAGTTATCTTATCTCTTGTGGCATCTGTTGTTACACTTTCAAGGAATGCCTGAGTTTGTAAATAAGGAAGGCTTGATGTCTTGCATATGATTTATATGGTGTTGGGGGGTTCTTAACAACACCATCGTCGGCTTGTTTTCAATGTCGTCATCATTTTTGTGGAAGTGTGCATGCTGCACTAACAAAAGACATAATTTGGTGCATAGCAAGTTCTTTGATGTAATCTCGTATCCTTGTGATAGACAGTAAGTTTCAAATCATCTCATGGTGGGCTCGATTGCTGGCTTGAGGTGACCATTGGTGTCCTAATATTTATCTCTAGCAACATCACCCTACTGACCAAATGCCAAATGTGTACACTAAATTGTGAAAGATATTCCACCAAAATGTTTCCAGAACTGTAACCTAAGATAATTGATTTATCAGTTTATTTTTGGAACTCATAAAATGTGTTACTTTTACTGCATAGAAAATATTCCAGGCCCTTTGAGTAGTTACGATTTTAAACAATTTTCTACTATATACATAAAATCCTGCCAAGTATCCTTCTGTAACTGAAAGAATCCATGTCACCATATTTGAATGTGTGCAAGTTAAGTTTAAATAAAGCAATAATATTTTTTTTAGAACATTTCATTATTGTAGTGGTGCTAAATTTAAGATTTAATGCAACTTTTACTGCTAGAGTATATAGGGAGTTTGTTCAGCTCTACTTTAGTGTCTGCGTGGCTTCTAATAGGAAGTATATAGGGATTTCCATGTATTTGAACACTAGCACTATTTTAACGATTAATCCCTTATATGTTTTCAAATTGGTGCCTGCTATATATTTTGGGTCTCTATTGGCATTGTACTCTATGTACTCTAATGAAGATTTAGTGTCACATGTGATCCATATAGGACTGACTGATTTAAGGCTAAATACACACTAAACCTACTAAAAAGGTAAAGAGGAAGCAATGCTGTAGTGAAGCCAGCACAAAATCCATAATAGGAGAGATTTCAACTACGCTACTAATTAAGAGAGAAATAAGTAGTGTAAACTTACTTGTGATGCACTCTGCTTTGAGACAATTTCCTAAATACTGTCTATATGATATTTATTAAAATTGTATACCCATACCCACCCACCCCCCTTGCTCTATGAACATGTGGTTGTTAGGTTGTTAACAAATCTTGTGACACTGAGGGACTGGAAATGACAATTTTTTGTTTTGTTTTCTTGTGTTTTGTCTCTGCCTAAGCCTTAAAAGCATCTGACATTCTAAATGACATTCATTATTTCTTGACAAGTATTTTGGAGACTGAGTTCAAGCCTTGTTTCTCCTATTTACAAGTGCCTCTAAAAACCTAGACTCTACGTACAAACTAAGACTGAGTTCAAACCTTGTTTCTCCTATTTACAAGTGCCTCTAAAAACCTAGACTCTACGTACAAACTAAAGATGGCAAGTCCAGCACAACTGAGCTCAATCTCCTTCGTGCACTTCAGGAAAGATGGTTTGATTTTGGTCCATACACTTTGGGCAGGAGTGTCTCCACACAGCAAAGATGCAACAGCAAAGCAACCACACACAATCGTTGCAGCCTTTCTGCAAGCAAACATGTACAATTTGCTTTCTACACTGGGTGGGCATCTATTTATGTGTTGATGCTGGTTGAGGGGAATCTAGTTGGTTTATAACACTATGCCAAGGAACAACCATTCCCCAGTCATTTCTAAGAGTCTGTAGCACAGAAAAGGTGACATGGTATAATTAATAATAACTCTTGATACTCTATATGACCAATCGTATGTAAAAGTCATGCTTGTGGAATTGGTGAATGAGTGTTCCTATATCTGCAATGGAAACTTCCTGCAAATGAGCTGGGCCTTCATATTTAACAGACAAATACATACCACCCAATCACCCTCAAAGTTATTCTATACAGTATCTTGCACTAAATCTACCATAGCAGAATTTTTTGTGTTGTTTGTCACAAAAAATATAGTCTCCCTATTTTGGTTTGACCGATTTTTAAATAGATGGCGAAAAACACCCACCCAAACCAAAAGCTCTTAGCTCAAATAAGATTCATATTGGCATTCTTGGCTACTTACTTTTGGCTGCTACCATCGCCAAAAAGAAATTTTATTTTGCCTTAAATCCTTCTCTGAAGTAATAAGCAAGCAGACATTAAAAAAAACATGGAAAGAGTTTTAAAACAATGAAATTCATCTTCAATGTCTAGCTATCTTATAAGTATCTATGTATAATCTATATCTGTTTTACCCTCACATAACTTGTGTATAATTATATAGATCCATTGATAGTAATGTTATTACCAGAGTTCCAATTCACATCCACAATTGTGCTCGATTGCAGACAGAGTTTGGTAAGGTCAAGATCACACTTGAAGTGTTATGCAAAAATGGCTTCGTGGATCATTAGTAGACAAATTAATTACATGCCAAGGAACAAGGAAACGAATTACCTTGTAGTTAGTATAGCTGTATTTATGGTCAGGCTTATCAGCTGACTGCAGGATCTTTCACAAAACTTGAACAAACCTGCTAGATCCTGCTGCTGCAAGATTAATCCTGCACCCTTTGATGTGTTTTTGTGGTTGTGCAGGATTCTGCAAGAACATTGTTGTGTGTTGCACTGTCTATAAATAGGCTGTTATGATTCATTATGCTACCTTTGAAACCTCAGCGAAGATCCTGCAGTCTGCTGATAAGCCTGACCATAAACTAGAGCTACACTAATCACATTCCTCCAAGGCCCAACCGTTGCACCATCAGGACATTTGCCATCATCACATACTGGTTCCAGGTGAGAGGGGATTTTGGTGGAACATAGAGATCTTTGGATAACTTGATTGTTGTTTGTTGTTTTTGTTGTTGTTTTTGTTGTTGTTATTATTCTTATTCTTCTTATTTGTTATTATATTATTATTATTACTACTACTACTACTACTACTACTACTATTACTACTATTATTTATTATTGTTGTTGTTATTATTATTATTATTACTATTGCTATTGCTATTACTATTATTGTTGTTGTTGTTGTTATTATCATCATCATCATCATCATCATTATTATATTATTATTATTATTATTACTATTA
Source organism: Cladorhizidae sp. MBARI D1340-BT2 (assembly GCA_028752905.1). Taxonomy (NCBI): domain Eukaryota; kingdom Metazoa; phylum Porifera; class Demospongiae; order Poecilosclerida; family Cladorhizidae; species Cladorhizidae sp. MBARI D1340-BT2. The sequence goes on along the minus strand of JAQNBH010000006.1, from coordinate 35,592,260 downwards.
TTATTACTATTATTATTATTATTATTATTATTTCTATTATTATTATTATTATTATTATTATTATTATTATTATTATTATTATTACTACTACTATTATTACTAATATTATTACTATTATTACTATTACTGTTGTTGTTGTTGTTGTTGTTATTTATTATTATTATTATTATTACTATTGCTATTACTATTTCTATTATTATTATTTCTATTAGTATTTATTAGTATTATTATTATTATTACTATATACTATTATTACTATTATTATTTCTATTATTATTTTTGTTGTTGTTGTTGTTGTTTTTATTATTATTTTATTTTTATTATATTTTTATTATTGAAGAAGAAAAACCTATAATGTGAGAATTGTCTTCATGTATTCAGTACCTGAATATTTGCTCATTTACTGTTAGTCAGGCAGCTGCATGCAGAGCCAAAAAAGTGGGGATGGGTATGTCCCCGACCTTGTTCTATTAGAGCTAAAGAAAATTGCAGTTGTGAATATCAAATTGGCTTGCAGGAGACTTGAGGCTTCTTATACAGAACATCATGCCGAACTCACACATCAATGGTCAAAACTCCTCCCACAGTTATATTTCCACACACACATTTCTGTTTGAGATTCTGCCACTCATTATGTTGCAGGCCATCAGGTTGTCCAACCTTACATCACTTTGAAATATGTGAGGAATATAAATATGTGAGCTATTTTCCTATGCCACAATCCAAGAATTACAACAATATGACATCAATAATGTACAGATCAGTATTGTCAGCTATATTTGGGCTAGGATAATGGCTAGAGCAATGCAATCTGCCATTGCTAGGATTTTAAGTTTGTCCCAAAGACATCAGGATAAAAATATTATCTATACTTTTCTCTATTGCTTAATTATAGTAGCAGCACTAAGTAATTGCACCATGTGATGAGAAGGTTCAGGTGCTGCAGAGTCTAGTGCTGTCAGAACAACATGAGAGGAACTGCAATTCACTTTGGAGGAAAAATTGGCATTAATTAATGACACTGTCCAACTTGTTTGTGGCCTTTTAACCCTCCTCATGAATAACTTGACATGAAAGAAAATGTGAGTCTAGTCATTTTAACCAATCTAGGGATACATGATCCTAGCACTTGCAGTGATATACATTTTGCCATGACAGGTTAGCAATCACATGATTCCCTGCTTGGCTACCCCTCCCTAAACTTGCAGGTCTCTTGCAGCTGCTGCTGGATTACCTTAAGCTGTAAAAATCAATAGGAAAGTTACAGCATACACTAATGTCATATAATTGGTTCTAGAATTGTGGAAATATTACTGCATTATCCCATTATCAGTAGTCTATTATTTACTCAGCAAAAGCGCCCATTGCATAATAATTAGGTCACCTTAGTGAGCCTAGCAAATTTCACTCCTTCCTTGGTCATCTGATTCTCCTCCCATGAAAGCATCATATTTAGGTCAAACCATCAGCTAACTCTTTCATAGTGCATTACCAGAATAGCATCCAACTCCACCGTGATGTAGGCACTATCCACTATTGCAGTCTCACGCAATATTGCATGCTTTCATTTTTGTATTAAGCTAATTAATAGTATATGTGATTACCCAGTTGTAACTCACTCCAGAAGAAGAGAAATATCAAATAAGCTATGCTGCATTAGAAAAGACTGCAAGCTTCTATCTTGGCTTGAACATAATAATTGTGCTGCATGTGATTTACTCACTTGCTATCTGGTGCTTGGGTCTCACTGGTAAGAGCTTTGAGAACCTCCCTTGACAAAGAAGTATTAAACACTCGTAGTAAGCCATTAGGTCTTTACACCAAACATGTATATACATATCATGAACTGTATATATTTGGATTAAGTGAAGATAATATACAAGTTAACTTGGTAGAATCTGACCAGTGGGACTGCAAGGACACATAACTTCTCAACTGTTTCAATTAGTATAGCATAGAGGCTTTGTATGTCCTGGACAAACATATATAGATGGAAAGAATTAGGTACTTCTTCATAGTGCTATCATGTACTTGTGAGTAGTAGTGTAAATCTGCATAAGCTAGCCCTAGCCCTAGCCCTAGCACTATATGTTCTGTATGCATTCATGGAACACCAGAAATAAGCTCACAAGATAAGGTTCTCAGCTCTCTGTCTCTGTCTAAAAAGATTATGGAAAGAAATTTGTTCCGTCAATGTGTTTTATTTAAGAATATTGTTTGAGCAGTTTTAATGGGTTGGAATTTATGGCATCTGATGAAAACGATGTCTCATTCACTTGAAAATGGCACAAAGTTGAAGGTTTATAGATAGAGCAGACCAATTAGCAAACACAAAGTACATACTTTACACTAGCATCCACTGTATTGAGGCATGTTTACTGCTGATACAATAGTGTACAGTATGTACATTTAGAACATGGGTAGAGCTGAGCTCTGAGCTTCTGGACAAGCCATCATCTATATAATATACAAACTAACACTTGCATAAAGCAACAAGTATTAAGCTACAAACTTGGCCAAGGAATGGAAATGCAGATAACGTGACTTGGTTCTCTACATGCTTGGTTCAATTTTCTTGAATTTGTATGTAAACTCTCTAATAGGTCCCTTCCTGAGTGGTTTCTGTACATATTTGTGCAAGCTAGCTTTATTCCCAGATCAGTTCTACTACAAAGTGCAGACTGTGATTCCTAATTCTGCAATTTTGCTGTATTTCTGTCCTTGGGTACCTCCTTTGAACTAATATCACTTCTATTATTTTAGCTAAGTATTATTATACCGAAGATATAACACCACCAATGAAGATACCACCAATGAAGATAGAATTTGAACACACACATGCACGACACACACTGATCAACATCATACTAGCAGATTGGGACACAACATGATTTTTGGTTGAGGTAGGTTGATTCAAAGGTACACTTGGGGTCAATATCAGCGATTGAAGCATGTTTACTGCAAACACAATTTTGTGGTCCGAAATTTTCATCAGTGATATCTGGATAATAAATCATATATCAACAGTTTCCTATGATTTCCTATCATAAAAAAGGTATGTACAAGGGATCTCCAAATCACATCCAGCTCCTCTGTTGATTCTGTCACCAAAGCCTTTATTGAAGCTCCTTCTCAGAAACTGAAAGATGACCGAGGCAATATTGTAGGGAATGTGGCCAACAACAACACCCTCTCATCACTGCAACAGCAGGTTGGTCACAACTGTTAGTTGGCTCTCTTCTGAGAAGCAATACTTCTCCAATGGGGGAGTCCATACTTCTTTATAGACATGATTGCCTCTGATGTATGAGTGTACTTCTGCTATGCTCAAGTCACTGCCTACGGCTGAGAGGCCACCTAGCTAGAGAATCTAGTTATGTCACGTGACAGTTCTTTGAGTTGGACGTCTAGAGTGAAGCTAATCTATAGGCAAGCCGCTGAAGTCTGGTAATGGCATCTTCTCAAAAAGGATTCATCTCTCCTTGGAGAAGGTGGATGTGATCAATGACAAAGAAGCATCCTTGGATTACTGTGCGCACCCTTGGAGAAAAGTTTCGTTTTGTTAAACTAATTCTGAGGAGCAGTGAGAGTATCTTAGCCATGTATGAATCTAATGCGTCAACTAGTAAAAAACCTTGTGAATGCATTGTGTCAATGGTATGGGAAGGCCTCTTCCAAGAACATTTACCCATGTGGACGTCAACTTGCTGAGAAGGCCAGAGAAATTGCTGTAGTTTTAGGCAGGCAGAATTCAATGGTTGGCTAGCAAAGTGGAAGAAGCGCTACAATATAAGGAGGGGTTGTAAGTGGAGAATCTGGTGATGTATGAGGGGAGACTATCACATTCTGGAAGGAGAGGCTGCCTGAGATTGTGAAAGGATATAAAAAGGAAGACATTTATAATCTAGATGAGACTGGCTGGATGCTTTTGGAAAGCACTCCCTGATCGTGGGTTTGGACAGAGAGGAAAGCAATGCTGGGGTGGGAAAAAGAGTAAGCAGAGATTCACAGTAACCTTCATAGTGAATGCAGCTGGTGAAAAGGAAACTCCCATTGTCATCTGGAAATATGGGTGCATCTGAGGTTTTGATACATATGTTCTTCCTGTTAAGTATTACCACCAGAAAAAGGCGTGGAGACGAGAGAAATGCAAAATTACAGCCATTAGATTTGGGGATTATCAAGAATTTCAAATGTCATTACCGTTGGCTATTTCTTCGTTATGTTTTAACGAAGATTGCTGCATGCAACAGAAGTAGTCAAATGCATCATGTCCTCACAGCAATTCGATGGGTAGCTCCAACATGTAAAGATGAAAACTATAATGAAGTGTTTTCGAAGTGGAGGTATTCTTAACACTGATTTATCCCTGAGAGGCTTAAATGAAGAGGACGACCTATTTCAAGATCTCGATATAGCCCATGAAATACAAGCATTGATTTCTAAAACAATGGGTAGTGATGACAGTTGTTCAGCTGAGGAGTATATGAATGGCGACAATGGCCTCCCTGTATGTGCGGACAATAATGATGACACATGGGAAGAAAACTTCTTAGAAAGTTTTAGTTGAAACAGAAGATTCCCACGAAAATCAATCTGATGAAGAAGATGACCACCTCCCCCATAAATAAAGAGTTATAAAGAAGCACTTGAGCCACTGGAAGGTGTTAAAGATTTTCTAGAGACCCGTGGATGCCTTGATGAAACTACTTGTCATCTATTTCTTGACTATTACATATACGCATTGTATTGGACTGGGTGAGGAAGGCTAGAGCATTCAGTCAAAATGTCGAGTGAATACAATTTGTAGTTGATTACTGAGAAGGTGTATTCTCCTGACTGTCTGAAGTAATATATGACTGTCTGAAGTCATTGAAGCCCAATAAAATATTTTCTCCCCACCCCCCGCCTCCATTGTTTTATGCGATGCCAAGTGTCCTCCTGTGATTAAAAATATAACTCCAGTTCAGCTTTCCTCTCTCTCAGGAACAGCATCTTACTGATGCTCAACTAGTAGTTCTCCCTGCATGTCCATGTTACAACTTTAATTTTGTTCTAGTCATTTACAGAATTCATAATACTACAGTAACATTATAGAGTGGGAGAGATGATAAGACCAATAATTCCATACCTGCATATTGACTTCTCCCACTGAATCCACCAAATGCACATTATATAGGGCACTGATGTGACATCTCTCCATCACCCTCTTGCTTTCTTCAGATGTCTTAATTCTTCCACTAAGTCTTCCCATTTGAGAAATAGTAGAGGAACTCTCCTTCATTTTAACTATTTCTTGCTTCTATCAAATTCTGTTGGATATCTTGTGTGTGTTATAGTAGTCATACTCCATTATATGTGTCAGAGGTGCTCCCCATTTTATGTGCCAGAGTTCGAATAAGATATCACTGGCAGGACTTGGTTATGAAAGCATTGCACTTTGCCACCATGTGGGAGGACGTGCTCCCACCAACTTTATTTTCTACCGAATTACTTACCAACACAAGTTCCAGCATCTTCAATATGAAGAGTTATGACTCCGAGGTGAAGTCTCAACATTACTACATGAATAGATGTATGTATCCAAATATTACTAGTCTTGTAAAATAATAAATGAATGAATGAACGAATGAAGGAATGAATGAATGAATGAATGAATGAATAAACAAAAATAAATTAGCAATCGAACAAACAAAAAACAAATAAATAAACAAAAAATAAAAAAATAAAAATATTAAAAAATAACTAAACACGTCTGTACTGGGCAGCACAGGCATCTGACACCTCATCATATTGTTTTATGTTATTAGTACTATATATATAATAAATAAACAAATAAACAAACAAATAAACAAACAAATAAATTAATAATTTGCTGCATGAAAACAAGCTGCATAGCTAACCGGAAAATCATTAACATGCTCTAAAGTAACCTATTAACGGCATTGAATGTCGAGTGATGAAAAAAGCTGGAGCATGTTAATAACTAACTATATGTCTATCAGGCTTTCCTGGCATCCCATTCTCACCTATCAGTGCTGAAAAATTATTTTATTTCGTGTATCATTATATATTTTTGGCATGATGGCATATGGAGAATAAGTTGGAGGGCTTGTGGCATTGTTTCTCCTATTTCTGGCTGGCTGATTCCACTATCTGGTAAGGGATTTCATCAGCTATTAAACCATGTAGCCTGTTCCCACTTGCACAGTGCATCTAGGCCAGTATGGCTTCTAATCACCAGACTTTCACTCTATCTATCTTTTCACTATGATGATGATTCCTGATTTATGTAACCCTCCAATATTTAAGGTGGATGACCCATTCAAATTTTATATATAGGTGGTGAATGTATATTGCATAACATTGACAAAGTTTTCCATATCACCATCAACTGATGTAAATTGGAAATGGTCATCATTGGCGAGTGAAGTGGGCCCTCAGTGGAGATTTGGATGGTAAACTTGGTATTGCTGCAGATGGCGTATATCTATCTGCCATATTATGCTCGCCCATAAAAATAAATAAAAATGTGTCACCCATCTTAAATATTTTTTGATTAAATTAAATAACTAGTAATGAATGTTAGGCATTGAGCGGCTAGCAAAGAAAAACACTAGGGCATGTTGATGAACAGAATAACTAGGTATATCAGCCTTTCCTGTCAGCCATGCAGCCCATTCTTACCTAGCAATTCTTTTATGTATGAGAGCCTATGGAGATACAGTTTTGAAGGGCTTCCAGTGGTCTTGGTTTGTGTCCAATTTCTGGCAGACTTATTCTGCTATCTGGCAAGGATTATATCAGCTTTTAAACCTACAGCCCATTCCCACTTGTGCAGCACAGTCAAGCCAGTCTAGCTTAGAATCTCCAAGTGTTCACTTTATTGATCTCTTCACTATGATCAATTTACATAAGACCACATTTTTAAGGTGGGTGGCTTGTTTTTATGGGTGGTGAACATAGATCTATAGTAAGACAGAATAACCCAAACAAAAAATATATATTGTCGAAGAAGAAAAAAGAAGAAAAAAGAAACGAAACAAGAATTAACCGATGTAGACAATGTAGATATATAGCAAATATTTAAAAGACCCTTTACCTATTTATGAGCTCCAAATATAAAACAGTATATACAATCTACATTTTATTAGTAGGTAAAAGGTCATGTAAAATGTTTGTTGTCTACATTGGTAAATTCTAGTTTAATTTCTAGTTGTTTTTAATATGCGTCATAAGTATTACCTGGTTTTGTTGAAGGTAACTTCTGAGGAAGTCAACTGATCACTTTTTGGTAAGAAAAGGTGCAGTTGTTAGTGACACAGTTATTGTCAGTCACAATATTAAGCTTGTGAGGAAACCAACTGATACACATGCATTAGAAGTGTATAGTTGCCTGGTTATCTTGAAGATTTGTCAGTTAAGTGTTGTTACAAGACTGAAGTTTTGAGGAAACCAACTGATCACTTCGCTGGAATGAAAATATGCATTTGCTTGCTGACTCAGCTCAGCCTAATTTGATATTGCAGAGGTTGAGTTGGCGGAGGGCCAGCTTAAACTTTACCATAGGAGACCAAGGAAGATGACTTTGTGGCCAGATGGGCTTGTAGGTCAAAGGAGGATGGCCACTACAAGAAGGCCATGCAGTGCCATCAGATGGCCTTTCCCCTGCTTCAGCGAGGTTTGTCCAAGCACTCCCCAAGGTCATGCATTCCCTCAGTGTCTGCATGGCTGGAAATGTGTTATGGAGGCCAACCAACCCTTCCCAGCTCTCTTGGAGGTTTGAACATTAGGAAAGCCTCTTTCATGCCCCAGCTGCATTCATAGGATCCTGGCTAGCTCCTTCATAACTAAGATACTGAAGCATTCCACTGATGCCTCCCCTTTCTTGGCCCCCGTTCCTGAAGACCTGGCTCAGTTTGCGTGTAAACCAGACTGGCACTCACTTGAGGATGTGGATGTCTCCCTCCGACAGCGAGCCCTGTTTCACACTGATATGGCTTCCTTTGACGACCTTTTGGATAGGGCACACTAGTGCTAGCCATAGAAGGGTCGGCCTTCATCCAGGGTCATGCTCTTTCTGTGAGCCATGAGAGGGAAATAACAGCCCATGCTGAGGCTTATCGCTCAGTTGTGGTGTCCTTTATCCTAATAGTTTCGATCCCTGGGCGGCTTGGGGGATGAGGCTAAGTCAACCATTGTATGGGTGGCAGGGTCAGAGGCTAGGTATTCCACCAACTGAAACAACTTGGCAACTTTTTCAGAGGTTAACCTATAACCTTATGGCACAGGAACTTAACTCTCAGGATGAGCCTGGCTCCCCATCCAAACACCCGAGGTCACTAACTTCGATACATGCATAAAATTATTTTTAATTTATATGGGTGTACATAAATATGCCATGTGCGGCAATTCTCTAAGTTTACCATCCAAACTCCTTACTGAGGGGAGGAGCTAGCTTAGCTCACCCAGTTCGCACTCAAATGGAACATGCGGGACTCTAGCAAACCAAAAAAATCTACCTTGTGTGACCGCTTGTGTGACCGGAACAGAGACAAAAAAATTGGGATGCCCCGGATGTATTTGTCAGGACCACCTAGAACCTGCGCGGACTATACGGGTGCACAAACCATACAAACTCACCTCTAGAGAAAGACCACTTCTTTTATAAGACAAAAGACCACAAAATTATACAACTTTAGGCACAAGATTACTTAGAAAGATGCCTAGAAAGAGAAAAAATTGCTGTTTTAACCAAAGTTGTTGGCCATCATAGTCTAGCTGAAGAACTTGGTGTGAACAAGACTCAAATCCAGAATATTGTTAAGAATAGGGAAAATATCAAGAAAAGATGAGAAGCTGGTGAACAGGAGGAGAAAAGGTATTTCAAAGTTAGAAAGATCGGTTATGTTGAATGAAATTGTGTGGAAATAATTTAATAGAGCAAGAGTTAACAATATCCTAGTAAGTGGACCGACTTATCCAAGAGAGTACCACTATGTATGCAGCAGAGATAGGCCTTGATATTTCACTGGTTCTAATGGATGTCTACACAAAAGTGACAGAAGCATCACAATGTACATACCACCATTTTATCAGGAGAAGCAGCAATGTCACTATGGTGAGTGGTTGGTGTGCAAGATGGTAGACACTATACGAAGGACATGCTATTTTACCTTGACAAAACTGGCTCTTTTAGACCTTTGCCTACAAGATTGTTAGTTGTCAAAGAGGATGAAGCTAAGATGGGAAAGAAACCTGAGAGAGTCACAGTTCTCAAGTTTATTATGCCATTGGAGAAAAACTTACTCCACTAGTGATAGGATAGAGTGCAAAGAAAGACTCATTGCTTCAGGAGTTTTGCTAGTGATCTCTGACTTCCAATCACATATGTGCTTCAAACAGAAAAGCATGGAGGATAAGTGTCCTGTTTGAGAATTGGCTAGACAAGTTGAACTACAAGATGAAAGTGGAGAGCAAATCATACTTTTTATGGACAACTGTACTGATCACCTTGATGCTGTCAGATCAATTATTAATGATAAAACTAGCTTTCTTCATCCTAACACCACCTCTATATCATAGCCTTGCAATGCTGAAATTATTCAAAAGATATTATAGCATGCAGATTCTTTGCCATAATTATATGTACTTGGGCATCCGAGCTGGCAAAGAAAATAAATGCAATAATGTGGTTAAAAATGGATGAGATCCAGTACCTCCCATGAGACTATTGATAAATGCTTTGCCAAGTGTGGATTTCTGGACACCTAAGTTGATTGCACTGTTAATGTTGATGATGGGGTTGAGACCAAGGACAAACCAAGTTGGTCAAAACTGGCATGACCTGCCAAAAGTATGTGAACTGTGAGTAACTATCGAAACCCTTAAAAAGGATATTGGGGGAAACTTGCTGACTAGCATCAGGGAGGAAAACTAAAAAGGAAATGATAGTGTTGAAAATGAAGATGAATTAGAGAGCACACCAGATGGGACATCAAAACTGCAACCAAATGCCTCTATTAATTGTGTGATTTTGCTCTAGCTCATGAGATGACCGAGTGGTTGGAGCTGATATATAGAAGAGTCAAGGTAATGTAGAGGGGACGCAAAACAAATTGATAATAATTTTAATTGTTCTGTCGAGCCTTGAGATCGGCCATCACACAAAGTACATGCAAACAACAAATGACAATGACTACTAGACAAGAAGGGGGGAAAGGAAAAAACATGAATTTTAATGATTATTAGGGAATTACAAGGTGTTTGTTTGGGATAACGAGGGCGGGGGGAGGGGGGTAAGAGGTGCCAAAGACATAGGACCCTAGGTGCCAAACATTAAGTATTTCCTCTTCTCCCACCATTTGAGCACATTTACCATTACAATTCTGTCTACCCTATCCAACACCTCTTCCTTCACCCCTGCTACTGATCTACCTAACATTAGCCCTACTCTCCCTTCATCATCTTCAATTCTCCATTCTACCACCTACTCTTCAGACCCTTCAATGCCATCAACTTTATCCAATAATCTTTCTCGATCACCATCAAACTCCCCACAGTACAAGAAATGCCCGACATCTTCCACAACACCTTCATCACATAGCTCACATTGATCATCCCGGCACACACCACACCTCACCTTGCCACCAAAGAGTCCCACTGATGCTGTCCTTAACCTAAATCTCAGCCTCACTTCCCCTGTGTTACTGAATCCTCATACATATCTTTCTTGTCCAAACTCTTCTTTAACTAACTTATACCGCTTGAGGCTGCTACTTCTTCCTGCCACTCTTCCTTATGAACATCCCTTACACAACTCCTCCATGTTGCACTTGAGCCTACTATCTCCAATGCTCCTTCCCCACCAAACTTTTTTTTCAGCTCACAAAACTCTGTCCTAACCTGAATAATCACTTGACAGTGCCACAACTTTTTTACTAGCCTATTTCACTCATTCTCTGCAACCTCCATCTAAATAACACATTTTTTTCTTCCCTTCTCTACTCCAGCCTCCTCCAGCCCAGGTTCCCTCTTACTGCCACCCCTGCAACTGTATTACTCCCTCCAATTAGTTCTGCTTCCAATGCTCTCTTGAATTCTTTCCAAATTCTTGCAGGATGTCTTCCCTCCTGTCCACCATACTTCAGATGCATGTTCTAGACATGGCCAAGCTAGCAACTCCAATATTAGTTTACCTCTGTCCATCTCCATTTCTCCGATTAACCTGCTCATATAACCAATTCTTGCCCTCCATTTCTCTGCCTTTTCCTTCATCTTCTCCGTATGAACACTTCCTCTCATCTCCCTGTCAAACCACACAGCACTATTTGAAGGCTTCCACATTCCATTCTCTCCTCATTAATCTTCCACTCTCCTCCACTACACAATTCGCCAACTGTCATTGACCTACTCTTCTCACTAAACCTAAATCTCCATTTCATTGCATTCTCCCCCACCACATCCAACATCACTTGTGACTCCACTTGAATTCTCGCTAACAGTACAATATCATCTGCATAACAACAACCCACCACACCATGTCCCTTCCACTTCAATCCCTAACCTCTTCCCCTCCAAATTCTTCAACAATCCCATGAGATACACACTATAGAGAACTGGTGACAAAGGACAACTCTGTCTCAGTCCTGCCTCCACCTCAAACACCTAGACCCCTCTCTGCCTAACAACACACTTGACTGAATACCATACAAGCATTTGCACACATTGACAAATTCTTCCTGAACTCCTACCCTCTCATCTTCACAATCCTTCTCTCCACACACCTTGCTTACATCCAGAAATGCCAGAAATGTCTGTCGCCCTTGTGACCTCATTATGTCACATGCATACCTCAACACTAGGAACTGGTCAGCACATCCTCTCCCTGGCCTAAATCCACCCTGATCCTCTGTTAGTATGTACTTCTCTGCAAACCTACTGAGCCTACCTGCCAACATTCTTGCCATCACTTTTGCCACACAACTCCCCAGAGCTATCCCTCTGTAATTACTAGCTACCTCCTCATCTCCAGCTTTAAAGAGTGGCACAATATAACTCTGTCTCCAATCATCTGGCAAAAACTTAAACTCCATCACCAAATTAACTAGAGAATATAACACTTCCACCATCCTATTCCCACCATACTTCATCTCATTAATTATGTCATCAGGACCAGAGGTCTTGCCCCTTTTTAACCCTTCACAATATTGTCCATCTCCTGGAATCCAACCTGCTGCACCATCCAGTTAATTTATTTAGCTAGACTCTAGATTATCAATTGGAGCATCCTTCCCTGACCTGGACCCACTTCCTAATCCTTCCCAATGCTTGACCAAAACCTCCTGTATATCCTTCCTCTTCTCCACTACAACCCCATTTTCCTCTCTCACTCTCCGAATTTGACATTGCTTCTTCTTTCTCTTCAAATCCGTCCAAAATAGCTTACATCTAGTCCCTCCTTGCTCTTTAATCTTTTCTATTGTAGCCTTCCTCTTCTTTTCCAATCTAATCAACCTCTTACATGTCTTCTTGCACTCTTATATTCCTTATTGCCGGAATAATTCTTCTTCACCTACTATCACTGACCTCCTTTCTCTCCTCTTCCACGTCCACCTTCCACTACACTGTGATACCTTATTCCCAATATGCAAATTGCACACCCCAACCTTGACCTGCGTGCTTATGTCAACAAGGAAATAGTCGAAGTAAAAAAATATTTGTGAGAACTGGCTGGAAAGGGAGGCCTCACTGAGAAGATGAATTGGAAAGTTTGTATTGCTGCACTGGCTGTATCAGCAGTAAAACCAGTGTACCTTACCACTGGCACTCGTTTCAGATTGCATTTTCACAAGCAAAAGGATATTAGTTGAGGCAAAAATCACAAATATTGGAGTGTTCTTGTACTAAAATTATGAAGGGACCATTTTGTGCAAGGTATGCAATGGAATCAGATATATAGGTAGATAGATTTCAGTTTAATAATACCTTGATAATGATAAAGTCATTTGAGAGCTAGTAGTGGCTTAGACCTTCATTTACACTGCTAAGAAGATGACAGTGTGAGTTTCAGTTATGATATTGCATTGTTCGGGTTTTTAGCTATTTGCCAATTTTAAACTAGGTTCAACTAACATGGGGGTGTGCTGCACTTCATTATATATAAATGTTTGTGTGTTTGTCTGTGTGTGTGTGTTTGTGTGTGAGAGAGTGTTTGTGTTTGTGTGTGTGTATGAAGAATATCTAAATGCTTCAATACCGAAACAAAAATAAACTGTGTGTGACACTTCCTTCACATGTCAAGTATTTTGCTTAATAACCATTTCTTGTTTGAGGGGTGTGAATGTGCATTAAAATTAAATATGGTTCATAATTGCAACTGCTGTCATTGACTGTCTCTTCCCGGCCATTATTCATAGACGGAATAGGGACTCTTCAGCTACCTAGATGTTAGTTAAAGCTCTTTATAATATAATTCAAGGCAGGTTTTTTTTATGGCTTGAAAACTGTAGGGAGTTATTTATTACTATTGTCCATGTATGGATAGGAAATGTGCTTGTGTGGTGGGAGAAGAGGAAATACTTAATGTTTGGCACCTAGGGTCCTGTGTTTTTGGCACGTCCCCCCATCGTCATCCACAAACCAACTCTTTGTATTTCTTTGTAATCACTATATTAAATAATTAATGTCTTTTGCTACTGCATTGATATTACAATAAAACTGCTAGGTCACAACAGCTTATGCACCTACACGAACATTCACCTGATAAAGGCCATATAAGGTTCTGCTTATTGTTGTCTCTTAGGGGGGTGTTCTCAAGGATAAATCAGACTGCAAGGGAGGACTACCACAAGTGGACGTCTGGAAGTCTGCAAATAAAATATCTTAGTAAGTGCTGGAATACAATGAAAATGATCTCAAAATAGATATTTTTTAAACATGAATATTTTCATACAAGCAATCTGGTTGGCTATTGTGTTGGAACTGAAAGCACTCTTTAAACTGTCATGCTAGGTCACTTGGAACACACAACTGTCGTCACAATGAGGATGCTGGTGCAAGCTGTCAAGGTAAATGATTATGTGAATTTTTATATTTTGTAATAAACTAGGGTGTTTTCCCACATTAAATTGATAACAGGTCATTTCTACATAATAATTATATTCAAAGAAAGGTAACTAGTCATAGTTGTAGTTAAATCTGAGTATATATTATGTAGTATAACAAACCATGAGGCTACCATAATTTTACTTCTTTTTATATCCTAGAAAGTGCTGAAAATGATCTCAAAATAACTACGAATATTTTACCATACAAGCTTCATGACACTGGTATATATACTATATATTTTCTGTTGCACTTCTGTCTCTCTTGTCATTTTATCAGTTCTTCAAATCTGTGGATAAACTTCCTGAAATAACGTCATTAAAGGATCTATTGCATTAGCAATCTCAGGTAGGAGAGGGGAAGGAAGTAAACAGGTTTCTGAAAGCTAAGAAAAAATCCCTCTTAGAAGTTTACACTTCTTTAACACCACTAGAGTGAACCTATCTCTTTACATACCAACTCCTCTCCAACTGCTGCTGTCCATATAACCTTATAAACATGAGCATCTAACAAATCAAAACTTGACGTAGACGCTCTACCACAGCTGCACTACCTATCACTTGTTATATTATACAGAATTATTGCCTTCTGTCTCAAATGGAGAGGGTTTCAGATAAGTTCCAGCAAGGAAAGGTAGCTGTCCTTTCATAATAGAAGAGCATCCTGAATTACAAGTAAATACCCTGAAGAGCTATTCATGTCTGTAATTGCAATCATCATCCTTGTATTTTTTCCCTCAACCTGTTCAATCAGGAATAAAGGTTCTTCATCATGGTTTAGCAGACTACTAGAAATGTGCAGAAAAGATAATCTGTTGTTTAGTGCACACAGTTCATTTTTATTTCTTTAGTGCTTGTAACAGTCAAACTGTCAACCAGAGAGCCCACATCGAAAAGACAAAGTTGTGACAACCAAGTTTGAATACTACCTTAGAATGGAAATGGTTTCTAGTTTGTAACAAGGTTGTAATGAAGCAGTATCCTTGTCAATTCATTCATTGTGTGCTTTTGTTACCACCATGACATGAGGTTATGAGCATGACCGAACAGTGCACTTCAATACTAACTCTGGAAATAAAATCAATCACAGATGCGAATTTATTGATTTGTATTCAAAATATATGTTTATAATAACACGACTTCTTTACCTCATTTCTTTCCACCACTCACTTGCCAACCCTGAATCTTGCACTGTGCAAGTTGATTAACCAATGGCGGTGACCCACTACGTAGAGTTATAGGCACTATCCTCTCAAGACAGACAGATGGAAGCAAAATAATGTGAAAATCAAAGATACCTGAGCCATCATAAGTAAGTTTATTAAGCAGTTAATTGTCCTCTATAACAGCTTCATCCTGTTTGGTCTCTGTGGTGATGGCCTCTGCATCATAGGATTTATTCCTTGCTGGAACTGCTGTGGTGTAAGTTCCTCTGCCATAACTGGAACTGCACTTGAGACACGTGACCACTAGCACAATAATTATTATTACCGCGAATTTCCTAATTAACAGGGCGTGAAGTGATCAGTATGCCCAATCTCGAGCACTTTTCCGGCGTCCTGTTATATAAAATAGCTACCTGACTTTCTCCAACTTTAGCTTAGAAAATTGATACTAAGTAACGCAGAAGGATATTGTAGAATGGGAAACGTCTGGCAGATATTGCTGAACAGGTCCCACAACAGAGAGGTGAAGACACTGCTGTGGGGTGAGCAGACAGTGTTTGTAGAAAGTTATTTTACACTTCCGTCAACTGTCTGTAACAGGTCTGAATGCCACAGGGAAGACCACTGTATTGTATAAACTCAAGCGTGGAGGAGTAGTGAACACAACACCAACTACAGGTACTTTTATTTAGTGTATTTAGAAGGTCAAGTTATTAGCTTCAGCAAGACAGCTATTCAAGAGTTAGATTAAACACTTCCATGGGTGTGCACAGCTACTGCAAACAAGTAGCTTAATTTATGGCATTGATTTTATTAAATACATACTTTGCAGGATTTAATGTCGAATCAGTTGAGTATATACGAGGATGTCAGTTTTTTGACCTGGGATTTGGGGGGATGTGATCAGATGGTAAGTTTAATTCATTTATGTGTTCTAATTTGTATACAATGCAGAGAGTGTCAGGAACTGGTTTTGTAATGTATAATGTGCCGAAATTTGATAATAACACAGTGTCTATACAAAACAACAAGAATCATTTTTCTAGCAACTCAAAATATGTCAAATTTTATCCATGGCATATGCTTCCAGTAGACCCATTGCTGAGCATGTGCACATAATATAATTCATCATGAATGCTAGAGCATCTAGTCAAGACATCGAGAGAGTAAAATTCAAGTTGATTATTGAGAAGTGCATTACAGTTCACGAATGTGATTTGAGCAAATTGTACATCTTAGGTAGAAGCTAGAAGCAGTCTCATTGTCTTACCAACAACCCATAAGAACCATATTTTCTGGGTATTTTGAAAATGTCACAATCACCTGTATAGAATTTTATATATAACTACTCCACAGACAGTTCCATTTCATATCTTATCTTTTTGTCATTTCTTGGTGTTTAGAGACCTTTGTGGAGATATTTTTATGAAAGCGCACAAGTCATCATCTTTGTGGTTGATAGCAGTGATCATGAAAGGATGTCAGATTGCAAAGATGAGCTTTGGAGATTGTTGGAAGAAGAAGAGCTCAAGAATGTGATAATACTAGTCATGGCAAACAAACAAGACCTACCCAATGCTATGTCAGTGCAACAGATATCACAGAAACTTGAAGTGGAGAAAATACAACACAGAACAATCCGTAAGTCTTGCCATTTTATAGTGTAAATGTTTTGCATGCACAAATAATAATGTAGTAGGAAGTCATGTGAACTATAGTACATATAAGGTAATGCTCTAATTAGGTAAATGTCATTCATTTTTGGGATTCATATCTGTGATATAATTCTAACTATCCTAGATGTGCAAGGTACATGTGCTACTAGTGGTGATGGTTTGTATGAAGGCTTGGAGTGGGTTCGGACAATCTTTGCTCTGAGTGCATTGAGGAATTCTATAGTGAAGCCAGTTAAGGAGGTGCTTATTGCACCAGCAGAGAAAAAGAAGAGCCGGCGCCGCTCATGGCGGTCGGTCATCAGCAGTTACTGCATGCACATGCCAGCACAGACTCAACAATGATCTCAAATCAGTGAACATCTTTTGTGTCTTTTTGTTCTTTTTTGTGCATAATTAACAATCCTCTTCAATTATCATGATGTCAAGTGAAGTGTGTTACTGTTCTTTTAGGTGTAATGGTAAAATATCTTTAAATCATAGGGACAAAATGGATAAGGGGGAATATGATACATGCATCTTTTTAGTGTTAGAGTTATGCTTATATAGTGTGTTGTATCATCATATCCTGTATCACCATATCCTGTGTGTGATCATCTCTTTTGCCAAATAAGATCTGATATGATAAAATGGAGTGCCAAGATACTTCAGTCTAGGTATCAAACACCTCACCCACCACTAGAGCATATTTTCCCATCTACCATTGGACCTATTACACTTAACTACTTCATTACTCTACCCACCCTTCAAATCCTCCAGTGGCCTCAATCATATAAATTGCCAGCTAACCCACTATAGTACTAGAAATGCATTTTCCATCTTCCATAATCCATCATCACAAAGCTCACATCTACCACCTTGTTAAATAAGAGTTATGCAATATTCCTACCTAAATCCCAGCCTCGCTTCTCTCTTAATCCTTTCTATGTCTGAACTCTCTTTATTCTTGAGACTATTTACATCTCTTCTCTCTCGCTACCCTTCTTCATGGCAGGAAGCACATAATTCCTTCATCTTGCATGTGAGACATTCCTTCCACCACAAACTTCCTTTTCAGACAACAAAATCAACAAATTTTTCCACTAGCCTTTCTCACTGATTCTCTGCAACTTCTTTCCAAATTCCTTTCTCTCCTGCGCAGCACAGGTCCCCTCTTACAGCATCATGCAACTACATTACTCTCTCCCAATACTTTCCTGCCAAGGTTCTCTTGAATTCTTTCCAATTCTTGCATGCTACCCCTAATGCCCACTCCATTGTGTATGTTCCAGACATGACCAAGCCATATCTCTGTTCCTCTCCATCTTTGCTCTTACAATCAACTTTTCCTCCAACTTCACTGCCTTTTCCTTTATCTTACATTAATTTTTATCCCGCTTGAATGTTCCTGCATTCTCCAATCTCTCATTAATCTTCCACAATTCTTCTCCACCACATTTTCCATCTACCAACAACTTAAAACTTCATTTCATCACATATGCATCCAATATCACTTGTCTCCTCCAATGGTCACTGACAGTTGAATTTCCTCCACATGTAACCACACACCACACCATGTCCTTCCACTTCAATTCCTAACCCCTTCTTCTCCAAATCCTTCTATCCCAATGATAGACCACAATTGGTGAAAATAAGTAATCCTACCTGGTACTTCCACTTAAAATAATCCTCTAAACCTTTTCCACCCAACAATACTCTCACTTTAACTCTGATCTTTGGAAACACCAATTCTTCCTAGAACCCTCTCAACCTTAGCCATAACTCTCCTCTTCATACACTATCATAAGCTTTACACAAAGTACACATTCAAGAATTCCAAAAATATTTGTTCCTTCTGTGATTTCATAAGTTCCCCACCCAACCACCTAACCACCCTTCTCACCCTCTTAGTTCTAGAACTGTCAGCACATCTTCTCACTGGCCAGTGAGTATCCACTATCACTTTTGCCACACAACTCTTAAAAGCTCGTCAATCCACTACCTCTCAACTAAAAGTTGGATGAAAAATTGTGGCGGTATTTCTCTGCTTTAGAACTCTGTAACTTCCAAGTTAACAATATATATACATCAATATTTAAAAATAGCTCTCTGCGTGCTTTCTTTTAAACCCAACCAATAGAGACCACACATATTACAAATGGCAACAAAAGAAACTATAGCTAAATCCATTGCTGAAGGTTACTGCTGTTATTTCTACCCTGTTATGACTGTTATCACTGTCATGAAGAAGCATGTGTTTGGTACAACCTGTGAAGAAAAAATTGTCCAGTCGAACAAGAGAAAAGGAAGCTAAGTAGAGTCAATATTTTTATGATGGCCTCTGTAACAATTGAGTACATCACAGATGTGTCAGCCTGACCAGTAATATCTAAGTGTATCACAGCTTTTTCATGTCGAAGGTGCTTCTCTGGAGGATAAATGCATACATGCCTCCATGCTACACTGCCATCATAATAGTTGAGAAGTCAGTCCTGGTAATACCACCAGCCAGATTCTAACGTGTTGGCTCCTTCCTACTTACAAATATAGATTCATGAAAACACATTTAGTGTAAAAACCTAATTGTTAGCTACTCTCAGTATTTAATACTTCTCTGTTAAGGAAGATTATTGCTCTTAAACAGGCACCAGATGGCAGTTGAGTAAATCTCATGCAGCACAAACTGTATTGTCTTCAATGAATATTTAGCCATGGTGGAAACTTTCACATTCTTTAATGCAGCATAGCTTATTTGCCTTTCTCTGCTTCTGGAGCAAATCACAATGTACTATTAATTTTCCAGGAACACTGCAATAGTGGATAGTGTCTACATCCCAACTGATCTGGCTGGTATTCTAAAACCCTGAGGTTAGATGTCACTCCGATAAGTTAAACTACTATCATTTAATTCCATAATCACTGATGCTCTCTGAGAGGAGAGCACTTGGACAGGAGTGAAGTTTGCTAGTTCACAAAGGTGACCTTATTATATTGTAAAATAATCCTGAGAGTTTTTGCATCAGTGAATAATCGACTTCTGTAATACTCATAGAGCAGAATGCACACAAACTCTAGACCCAATATAAACAACAACTTTGTAGTTTGCCTAGTGCTGATGGAAGCATATGGTGATCTAGCAACAGCTATATACAATTAAACAATTTTGCTGTAATTTTATAGAAAAGAAAAGCAGGAAACTACATGATTGCCAGCATAGAGTGTCACAGTTGATTTTTTAGCAACTACTTCTCTAAGTATATATGCAGGAGTGCATAATAGTAACAACTCCTTTTAACACAATCACATATTCATGTCAATATCTGTATGTATGTGAAAAGGTCACGCCTAACATTTCAGGATAATTCAGGTTCCAAAATAATCCTCGTTTAAAAAACAACTCACTGGGTTCAGTTTAGCACATTTAAACTCTCAGCACATTTAAACTCTCTCATGGAGAGAGAGAGAGAAGTGCCAGCTACAAGTATACTTATAAGTCATTTGTAGGTATATGTTTGCTGGTTGTACAGAGTAATATGACTGCTGCATATAGGAACTATTTTTTACCAAAATAAATATCAATACAAGTGCTAGGATCTAGTAGTGCCTCTGGATTGGTAGAAAGGGTTAAAATGGCTAGACTCATTTTCTTTCATGTATAGTTCTTTCATGAAAAGGTTAAAAGGCCCCTGGTATGTTGGAGAGTATTAGTAATTAATCTTCTGTAATTGCAATTAGTACCCAGTTTTTTAATAAAAGAGAACTGCAACATTTTCTGGGTTGCTCCAACAGCACTGGACTGTGAGTCACCAGAAGCTTCTTGATCACTTCATTACAATGACCTAGTTGTGTGGTGGTAAGTGAAGATATGATGATGCTATTATTTGTTCATAAAACAGCCATGGACATTACATGTGGTTTAGGTTTAAAAGAAAAGAATGGAAGCCTTCAGTTCTGTGTTGATTACAGGAAGTTGAATTAATTCACTAGGAAAGATGCATACCCTCTCATAAAAAGAATCGATGACACTTTGAACATCCTGGCTAGATTACAATGAGATTTACCACCTTAGATTTATTGACTGGATACTGGTAAGTGGAAGTTGCTGATGGAGACAGAGAAAAACAGCATTTGCACAACTAAAAGCCGGTACAAATTTACAGTGATGTTCACTAGGTTATAAAATGTGTCAGCTACATTCCAAAGGCTGACTGGATCTTGTGTTGGAAGGACTTCAGTAATCAGATTGCTTGAAGCAAAATTTTATCCATCATCTACAAAGCCTGGAAGGTGTCTTCTAGAGTCTCCATCAATTAGGCTTGAAGCTAAACCAAATTAGTGTGCCTTTTTCCAACAGAAGGTGCTTACGAAAACAGAGTATCTCCAGCAGAATTATTGATTGGAAGGCAAATCAGAGCATATTGTGTCCAGATTGGTTGAACAGGATAAACCAGAAACAAACTCACCAGAAATTAGACCATGACAAACATGCCAAACCCAGGGTCTTAGAGAGGGGCAATCCAGTCTATGTACATGACCTTCCAATAGGCTGGAAGTGGTTGCCTGGCACAATTGCTGGATGTTAGCCCTGCCCAGTGGGTGAACTGTACGCAGGCACACAGACATTATTCATATTCACACAAATGAAGTTACTCAAGGAGTGGACTGGCTTCCAGATTTTCCCTCAGCGACTACTCCACCAGGTGGAACATCATTGCCCTGTCATCCACCTCCAGTGAAAATTCCTACAGGAGCACTCCACTCGCAATCGTCAACCTCTACAACATCTCTCTCTGTGAGTAAGGGAAAATTGAAAGAAAGAGTAGAATAAGTCGATTTTCTTAAAAATATCACCTTATCCACTTGAAACTTCTTGCTATTCTCCTTTTGTCTTAACTGCGACCAGTTGTGGATAAGTCTTTTCACACAGATCCTCCATGAGCTTAGTTATATAGAACAGACAGAGAGAGATTCCATCCATTCGGACAAGGATGGCAACTGAACTGACAAAGTAAATAATTAATGTGAACTATTACCTATATATATACTACTACTACTACTACTATATTATTTATTATTATTATTAAGATAACAATAATAACCTCTCAACGAACTCTCGTTGACATTACCTCAATAATCAACTAAAAAAAATTCTTTCTTGACATTTCATCTGAACAACACATATGCCATCCCTAAAGTTTATCTTTGAGCTTGAAGTGAATGGATCTTTGCATTGCCACCTATACACACAGAAAGGAAAATGGAAGGCTAACTGCAACAGTTTATAGAAAACCCACTCACGCCAACCACTACCTTGATTATAGATAACATCATCCTATCTATGTCAGAAGAGGTGTCGTGAAAAGGTTGTATGATAGAGCCAGGAGAGTAGTGACTGAGAAGGAGGACCTACAGAAGGAGGAACATCATTTGAGTAGTGTCTTTTATAAGAGAATGGTTAGCCACAAGCCTTCATCAACCTTTCGTCTGTAGATACATCTAAACGCAGAAGATAAGAACACCAATACAGCCAATCAGGGGTCTGAAAAGTAGTGACCTATGGTAGTAATTCCTTATGTAGCATGAGTGAAGACATCAGGAGGGTCTACAGGAAGTTCAACATCAGAGTCATTTTTAGATTGGGAAGAACTCTGAGGGCACAACTGAGCATAGTGAAGGATGTGCATTCATGCATTGTGTACTGCATCCCTAGCAGCTGTGGGGAATACTACATAGGTGGGACTAACAGAAGTGGAGACCAGAATTAAAGAACATCATGATGCTGTAAAAAGTGTGCTAAAGAGGAATCTGCAATTGCTTATCGTGCATGGGATAATGGACATCTTATTTGTGGGAGGAGGCCACCATCTTAGACCAGACCAGAAGACTGGTAGTGAAGGTTTGCACATCAGCTAGCACCAAAGTGTGAGCAGTTAAATCAAGATTGTGGAATGGACTTGCCTGGCTGCTGGGGGGCCACTCTCAAGACCCTGAACTTGAAGCCATGAACACCATAGTGAGTTAACTATTTATTATTCCTTGTTGATGTTTTTATATCGAGCATGTCTTTTTTATTTATTATTGTTGTTGTTATTATTATTACTATTATTTTACTTATTATAAACTTATTATTGTTGTTGTTGTTGTTAATATCATTATTATTATTATATCATCATTATCATCATTGTCATTATTACTAGCATTACTTGTTATTATTATTTACTATTACTATATATTTCAACTTGCATTTTATTCTCAATCAACTATAATACAGAGGTAGAGTAGTGGTAGTAATAATAATGACGATGACGATGATGATGATGACAACAATAACCTAATAATAATATATAGATATAAATTAACATAGTTAAGTTGTAAGTAAATCAATAATAGTATAACATCAGCATTTATTTCGGTTGCTTGCTGTATTTTTTCCCCCAATTGAGGGAAAAAAGAGATACTGGGCCCAAAACTCCTGAGATTTGGCATCCAAAGGTACAGAACTTGACATGAAGTTGGAATACTTTAGTTTTTCCCTAGCACTAATCCACAACACAGACTGCTCTAGTAATAAATAAAGTAATATATGAAGGTATACATGCTACTAGTGGTGATGGTTTGTATAGAACACTTAAAGATGTCTGTGGACAGCGAAGGAGTCCACCAGACTAGAGAGAGAAAAAGATGCAAGGTGATTTGTACCTCGGTAGAGCTAGACATAAGAGTGAGTATTCCAGGAGGCATCAGGAGGTACTGGACAGTGGTGGCAATATCTTGAGCAGCAAAAACAAAAACAAAATGCCGGGAGATAGAGAATATCACCTGAGCAGTGGGATCAAGTCATAAATCAAAACATACAATTTGAAGTTGATTATTGAGAAGATTATTATAATGTTTGTTGATATGAGGTGCAAATGATTCACGACATGTCTAGTCTAGAACACCAGTACCAAACGGCTGGTTATTGTATTATCTAGGGAGATAAGATTCACTTGTGAACCAGGTGCACTTCATATGATCTTCTTTGCATTCTCTACATAAATACCATATCTGTTTGTATTCCATTCACTCTGAAGAAGACCAAAGTATGTTGGTTGAAATGTTAGTGGAGTAACTCATTAAATAAAAATGAGACAAGTAGTAACGTATCCACATTTGCCAGGCTCTGGAGCGGATGAGTGTCACCTAAAGATCTCCTCTGGTGATGGAAAAGCATGTTGTCAATCAAAAAGGATTAGAGTGGGGATAACAGATAGTTGGCAAATTTATCAGGAATAAAGTGACTGGAAATAATGGATGTTTGTTGAGTAGCTACCTTTCAAAATATATATCAGTAGCCAAATACCTTTCAAACTCAAGCTACATCAATGTCAGAGCTGATTTTGTTTCTCTTTCTTATGTACTCTTCCTTATGTATTGTAAAAAAAATATTAAAAATAAAAAAGGTGAATGGTTTCTTCTCCATAATGCAACCCAGAGCCTCTTAATTAAAAACAAGTTGTGTCGAGTCTGAAGGGGGTATATATGCCTAACCTGACACTGAAGGTGGCCGACTGAGATCCACTGCTTCAGGACCCCAGCCACCCAGGGACTCTAAGACCAATGAAAGTAACCCCAACCAAATGACAAGCATCCCAATGGGAGGCTATCTTCTTCTCCATGCCTATACATTGAGAGCATGCCCTTGGGTGGAGGCAGTTCCTTCCCCATGGTTCAGCTGCTGAAGGGATGACATATTATGAATGTCGACAGCAATAGACTTCCTCAACTTCCCTGCATAGATTGGCTGCAGCAGAAGGATGAAGCAAGCACCTACAACTTATCTATATCTTTTGCAGCTAAGAAATGACAGACCAGCATGACTCTAACTAAAAATTTCTGCAATTATCGTACTCGGTAATCGCCAATCGAACAAATTATAACATCTGGGTATTGCTCAACGGATTATCGATTATTGATACTGCACTGTACTTGATTTGCCTTGTAGCCGTCTTTGGAAATCGTGTGGCAATACACAAGTGCACTCCGGATACCGTAAGTGCAGGAAACAGCGGTGTCCTCTCAAACTTAAAGCCGTCTTTGGCAATCGTGTGCCTGTGTAGACCAGTGCACTTGGCAAACAGTAAGTGCAGGAAACAGTGGATGTCTTCCCAAACTTAAGCCCAGTTACCCTGCTTGCGTTTACCTTGCTTGCACATGAGTATACGAATGAGTACGCCTGTTATATGTTATACCCTGGACCACACCCACATTCGGTCAGATGGCCCTGTCGGCACCACTGCAGCTACTGGACTTTCTTCTAAAATTATAACTTGTACGTACGGTAGCACATAAGAATTGTAAAAATGGGAAACGTAGGGCGGAAATTATTGAGCTGGAACCACAACAAAGAGGTGAAGATCCTGCTGTGGGGTGAGCCGACATTGATTTGAGAAGTCTGAGATAAGTATTTTGCACTTCTGTCAACAGGTCTGAATGACACAGGGAAGACTACTACATTGTATCAACTAAAGTTTGGAGAAATGGTGAAAGTAATATCAATGACACCAACCGTAGGTATGTATCTAAGTCGACTTCATATTTAGAAGGTCAAGGTTGTGTGCTTCAGCAAGGCATACAGCTATTCATGAGTTATGTCGAACACTCCCACAGGTGTGCACATCTACTGCAAACCTGTAGCTTAATTATGGCAAACAATTTGGTTAAATATTTTGCAGGATTTAATGTCGAATCGGTGAATTACAAGGATGTCAATTTTGTGACCTGGGATTTGGGAGGACATGATCAGTTGGTAAATTTATTTTTTCTAATTTGTATACAAATGCAGAAAGTGTTCAGCAACTAGTTTTGTAATGTCTCACCAGATACAAAATATGCAGAAAGTGTTCAGGAACTAGTTTTGTAATGTCTCACCAGATACAAAATATGCAGAAAGTGTTCAGGAACTAGTTTTGTAATGTCACACCAGATACAAAATATGAAAGTGTTTAGTAACTAGTTTTGTAATGTCACACCAGATACAAAATATGCAGAAAGTGTTCAGGGACTTGTTTTGTTATGTCACACCAGATACAAATGCAGAAAGTGTTCAGGAACTATAGTTTTGTAATGTCACACCAGATACAGAAAGTGTCAGCAACTAGTTTTGTAATGTCACACCAGATACAAATGCACAAAGTGTTCAGGAACTTGTTTTGTAATGTCACACCAGCACCGATAACCCAGTCAATGTTTTTACAAAACAGCAAGAAGTTAGTTTCATTTTGCTAGCAAAATATCATCACAATAAGTTAAAGTCATCCAGGGGGCATATGCTCCCAAAGGTGAGCATGTGTATATGGAATAGTGGTGTATATGAAATAGTGCACAACAATTCACGAGTATCTGAGTTAATATTGTACATCTGAGGGATATGAGAAGTAGCCTCATTGTCTTACCAACAGACAATAAGAACCATATTTTCTAGATATTTTCTATTCAAGATAACAACATAAAAAGAGTACTATAGAAAATTTACAATCACCTATCTATCTTTGTCATTTAGAGACCTTTGTTGAGATATTATTACGAAAATACACAAGCCATCATCTTTGTGGTTGACAGCAGTGATCGTGACAGGATGTCAGAGTGCAAACATGAGCTATGGAGGTTGTTGAAAGAAGAGGAGCTCAAAAATGTGATAATTCTAGTCACAGCAAATAAACAGGATCTACCTAATGCTATGTCAGTGGAAGAGATCTCGCAGAAACTTGAAGTGGGGAGAGTACAAGATAGAACAATTCGTAAGTCATAACATTTTACAGTGCAAATGTTTTGCATGAACAAATGATGATGTGGTAGACAGTCATATGATGTACATTACATACTAGATGATGCGCCCGATTAGGGAAACATCCTTCATTTTTGGGGTTCATATTTATCGTGATGTAATTCTAACTATCCTAGATGTGCAAGGTACATGTGCTACTAGTGGTGATGGTTTGTATGAAGGCTTGGAGTGGGTCCGGACAACCTTGGCTCAGATGGCACTGAAGAAGTCTATAGTGAAGCCAATAAAGGAGGTACTTGTTGCACCATCAGAGGAAAAGAAGAGCCACTCATGATGATCAGCCATCAGCAGCAACTGCATGCACACACCAGCACAGGTCCAACAATGAATACAAATACTTCTATCGGTGTACATTTTTTGCATGTTCTTGTTCTTTTGATGGAAGTGAAATGTGTATAGTAGTTAACTCTTCTGATAACTATTCTAGTAGTAAAATCATAGGGCAAAAATGGGCAAGTGGAGATATGATATATGCATGTTTTTAGCACTTTATATATTATCATATCCTCCATCATCATATCCTGTGTGTGACCATTTCTTTTGCCAGATAAGTTTTGATATGATAATGATATAATGGGGTGCCAACAGACATTAGTCTAGGTTACCAAACACCTCTTCCACCACTAGAGCATATTTGCCCACCCAGACCTATTATGCCCTCATCACCATCATTTCTCCTACCTGCCACCCACTCTTCAGCTCCTTCAATAGCCTCTCAATAGCCTCTGTAGCAACTTGAAACTCTTCGGTTGTGTTTACTGTTATTTAGTTGTTGTGTTAGTATAGCAGTAATCTACACTAGTGTTGTGGCTTGTGTGTGATTAGTTTATCTCGTATTTTGCGGCAGTGTCCCGAGGTCAGTTCTTGAGGCCAGGACTTTGGGGCAACTCTTTTGTGCTAAAAAGTACTTCTTGAAATGTATGAAAATAATTGTGTACGTGGTTATTTTAAGTGGTGATGAGGATTTACAATGGCAGCACATGGCAGTATCAGTACATTCAACCGGGTGGGAGGGGAGGGGGAGGGGAGGGATGGGGGGGGACAGGACCGGACAGCATATTGTGAATTGTGAAGGGTTGGACCTGTACTTCACTGCTAATGATGTGAATGACCCAGCATCAATAAAGCAATGAGCTATTCTCCTAAGTTGCTGTGGAGCAAGTACTTACCACACTTACCAACTCATCTGCAGTTAACAGCCCCTGAGCGACCAATGGTCAAGTCATTCAGTGGCACAACTAGTGAAGGAGCACCTCACCTCACCTCCATCAGTCATTATGCAGAGGCTCAAATTCAACTCACACTTACAGAAACAAAATGAATCAGTTGCAGAATTTGTGCTACACAGGTTTTTGAACATTGCAACTTCCAAGCGACATTGGAGGACATGTAGCGTGATCGCCTGGTCTCTATCAGGGAAGTGAGTGTTCAATGCCATCATTTTGCTGAACCTGACCTAAAATTCAGGATGGCTTTTAAGTTGGCCCAATCAGCTGAACGGGATTCACAAGACCTACAACTGAACAATCCCTCATCCTTATCCAAACAGGGTGCCATATACAGCATTGCAACCCAGTCTAAAACACGGTGGCCATGGAGTGGGACTTGCAACTATGGTCGTTGAGGAGGGCACATGCTCCAGGGGATTGTCGCTTCAGGACTGCTGGCTGCCACTCTCATAAAAAGCAAGGACATTTGTCCAGAGTCTGTAGGAGCAAGAAACAGCATCTGAGAGAATATTGGTCGGGTCATCATAACAACCAACCACCATGAGTTTGAATGCATCAAGTCACCAAACAGGAGGAGATGGGGGGAAGAAGAGACTGACTACATGCTCTTCGCACTAGGTGGGGGAAAGAAAAGGAAGGTGGACTCCATCATGGTGTCAGTACAAGTGAACAACACTGTACTGGATATGGAAGTAGATACAGGTTAGAGCTACTACATATCACCAACTATGGCCAAAGCATTTAGCACCTTCCTCACAAGCAACCAACAAATGGCTTAGCACTTTTACACAAGAGAGGCTTTAGAGATACATGGAACTATTGCAGTTACAGTGAGCTACCAAACTCACAAAGCAGAGTTGAAATTGATAGTAGCTGGAAGGGGCCCAAGTTTACTCGGTAGTGACTGGCTGTTGGAAATCAAACAGGATTGGGGACACATTATATCAAGTACCAGTAAACCATGCGCGAACCTTACAACTTTTGGAAAAGCATGCAGGCATGTTCAATGATGAACTTGGGTTAGTTGGAAATTCATCAACCCAATAGTACCACCCAATTATTGTAAACCACATTCAGTTCCTTTTGCACTTGGAGATATAGTCGAACGGGAATTGAATCTGTTGGAGCAGCTGGGAGTCATCGAGAGAGTGCAATTTGCAGAGTGCGTTGCTCAGTGCCTGTGATTAAAAAGGATGGCTCTATCCAAATACATGTGGGGACTATAAGTTACAGTAAACTAGGCATCAAAAATAGAGACATACCCTCTATCTAAGATTGGCACTCCTGGCATCTTTGGGGAGTGCAAAGGCATTTACAAAGTTGGATCTCACACGTGTATACTAACAGATTCAAGAGTTTAAGAAATTTGTAGCCATCAACACACACAAAAGTCTATACCATTACACTCACTTGCTGTTTGGAGTCAGTGTCTTCAGCTACTGCAATTTTCCAATGGACCACTGAAGGAGTTTGCAAGGTATGTAACATGTATCTGTTTACATAGATTAATCACAGAGGTGACCGAGCAAGAACACTGGAAAACCCTCAGAGAAGTCCTGACGAGACTGGAGGAAGCAGGATTCATATTGAAGCAAGGAAAAGTGAGCATTTACGAGCTGTTGAGTATGTGGTGCAGCACATATCTGCCAATGGAATTATGCCATCAAAAGAAAAGGTTTGGGCCACAGTTGAACCACCACCCAGAATGTTTCACAGCTCCATTCCTTCTGGGACTAGTCTATTACTGTGGTAAATTTCTACCCCAACTAGCCAACAAGTTGGCACCATTGTACAAGTGGCTACAAAAGGAAATCCAATGGAAGTAGGGTCCTGAGGAACAGAAGGCATTTAACGAGGCTACACAGATCAGGAGCTGTTTCTAGCTTTGTGATACCCCTTGCCTTACGGTGTGTGTGAAGTTCTTATCCACCGGATGGTTGATGGAACTGACACGCCCATCACTTACACATTCATTAGCACCTGCAGAAAGAAATTACGTACAATTGGACAAGGAAGCCCTGGAAATGGTATTCATTAGAAAGTTCCTTGTGGCTGCACATTCACTATCTACTCGGATCATAAACCATTGCAGTATTTGTTCAGTGAACACAAAACAATCCCTGCATTGGCTTCAGCAGCTTGAATTCAGAGGTGGGCATTAACACTGCAGGCATATAGCTACCACATTGTTTATAAGCCTGGGAAGGGACGTGCCAATGCAGATGGACTAAGTAGACTTCCACTACCACAATTTCCATCATCAGTCCCGCAGCCAGGTAAGACCATATTGCTACTAGATCAATGAGAGTAGACCCCAGTTACAGCCCTTCAAATCCAGTTGTGGACAGAGCAACATCCCTCACTGGCAAGAGTGAAGAACATGGTGTTACTCAGTTGAAAACATGTAGTCGAGGAAGAATTTCAACCATACAACCAACGTGGTGAATAACTACGTGTGTTGTGCTGTATAGGGAGGTCGAGTAGTAGAGTACCAAAACCAGGTTGGAAGTTATTATTAGAGGAACTCCACCAAGGTCACCCTGGTGTTTTAAGGATTAAGAGTCTCGCTCAGACAACTATGTGGTGGCCAGGGATAAATGCAGAATGTTCACAGGCTAAAAGCTGCAGAAGAACAGGAAAGTGCCTGTAATAGCACCAACGCATCGATGGTAGTGTCCTACTATCCTGCCACAAATGGGCTGGCTGAGAGAGCCATATCGGTGTTGAAGGATGGCCTAAGGAGCAGAAATGAACATCAAGCTAGCACGGCTACTTTTCAACTATCAGACCACTCCACATATGACAATGGGGTACCTCAAGCAGAATTATTGATGGGAAGGCAAATTAGAATACACCTTGACATATTGTGCCCAGATTTGTCGAACAGGATAAACCAGAAGCAAACTCAACAGAAATTAGACCATGACAAACATGCCAAACCCAGGGTCTTAGAGAGGGGCTACATACAGGACCTTCCAATAGGCTGGAAGTGGTGGCCTGGCACAATTGCTGGATGTTAGTCCTGCCCAGTGGGTGAACTGTGCGCAGGCACACAGACATTATTCGTATTCACACAAATGAAGTTACTCAAGGAGTGGACTGGCTTCCAGATTTTCCCTCTGCGACTACTCCACCTGGTGGAGTATCATCTGCCCTGTCATCTCTACTCCACCTCCAGTGAAAATTCCTACAGGAAGTATTCCAAGGCACTCCACTCACAATCGTCAACATCCATGTTCCAATTACGGGCGGAAGGATGTAGTAACTTGAAACATTGTTGTATTTACTATTTAGTTGTTGTTAGTATAGCAGTAATTTACATTAGTGTTGTGGTTGTGTGTGATTACCTTATATGGTGTTTTGGGGCAGTGCCCAGGGGCCAGAGGTCAATCCTGTTAATGAGGCCAGGACCTTAGGGCAACTTTTGTGCTAAAAAGTAGACTTCTTGAAAAATAATGGGGTTATTTTAGCCTCAATGATATCCAATAACTTATTTCAAGTACTATATAGAAATGGATCTTTCATAATCGTTTATCACATAGCAGCCACATTTGCCATACTCTAACACAAGAGTCCTGCGACAATGAATCTCAGCCTCACTTCATTCTTGTTACCTAATCTTTTCTGTGTATGTACTCTTCTCTAGTGTCTTTATTTACACTTGAGACTATTTACCTCTCATCTTTCTCACTGCCCTTCCTCATGAAGATTATGCATACAATTCCTTCATTTAGTATATGAGCCTCTTACTTCTAACTTTCCTACCACCCTAAACTCCCTTTTCAGACAACAAAACCATGCCCGCCAATCTATAGTGTATGTTGTAAAGGATACCTTCCTGAGATTTGATCATAGTCTACATTGTCATGGACAATGTTACAACGATTAGCTGGAAGCAGAAAAGGAGTAATGTTACAGATAGTCTACAAAGAACTGCATGCACTGTTTGCCCATTGTTATGGATGCTTTAATGGTCTGTGAAGCTTTTTACAAACAAGTATGGACACCACCTATGAAATTAACAAGCTTTTGAAATATTCACCCAAGTGGAACACACTTTTTAAACATGTTAATGGTGAACTTTCTCCAGCCACAGTTAAGTCCAACACGCTGGACTGCATGCAATAACAATTTTAAAAGTATGCTAGACAATTATGAGTTCATTTTGAAATTGTGCGAAACAATTTTGGAAAGTAAACGAGATTCTGCAGTTAGAGCACATGCAAATGATGTTGCAAGTCAAATGTGATTATTGTTATGGAGAATTCTTTCTTCGAAGTATTCTTAGGCATTCTGATAATTTGAGCAAGTCCATTCAGCATACTAGAATGAGTGCTCCTGATGCACAAAGTCTGGCCAAGATGACTGTAACTACCTTGAAGGTCAGTTTTATTATCGCTCATTTTAGATGAACAATGAGGGTTGCTTCTTTCATAGATAACTATACTGTACTACAAGAGCTGTGGGAGTTATCCAAAGATTAAGCCTCAGAACCCTCAGTTCAATTTATTGGAGTTGAACTAAATCTTGGAGTGGTACACAACTCACCTATTTGTTGTTGCAGCACAGTGAGAATTTAAGTAAGATTTTACAGTCATCAACTATTTCTGGTGCGGAAGGCCAGTGACTAGGTAGCATGGCAGCAGTTACACAACTACAAATTAGGTCTGATGATGCTTTTGGCAAAGAATCCAAGATGTCAGTAAGTCACTGGATATGCAAGAACCTAAACATTCCGGGAGGTCGATGAAGGTGGTCAAGGAACAACATTCCACGATCTTAAAGATTACTACCAAAAGTGGGAGCGGTTTGATCAGCCAGGTTACAAAATCTGATAATTTGATCATAAAGCAGAAGATCTTGAATATTGCTTTTCTGCTAACAACGAAGTTTTACTGTGATGATTTTGATGGTGGACAAGTTTGATTGCATCTTCGTATTTTATCATCAAATTATATACCTTGATGATAAAAGCTTGACTGTATCGGTAAAGGGTGTCAATTATATTCAGAAAAACTGTCACCTTTGAGAAAGCAATGATATCAGAAATTTATATATTTCTGGTATGCCCGCTACTAATGCCATAAGCGAAAGATCAGTTAGTGTACTCAGGCGAAGAGTTATATGCGAAGCATTGTGACTTGGGAGAAGCTAGATCACCTGTTGATCTATGCACATAAGGAATATCAATTGCAGAAGAAGATGAAGAGGAGAAAGAATAGAAGAAAGGTCATTTAGTGTACTCAGGCAAAGATTTATATGAGAAGCATGGTGACTCAGGAGAACCTAGATCACCTCTTGATATATGCACATAAGGAATATCAATTGCAGCAGCAAATAATTTAAAGGAGGAGGAGGAGGAGGAGGAGGAGGGTGAGGAGGAGGAGGAGGAGGAGGAGAAGAGGAGAGGAGGAGGAGGAAGAGGAGGAGGAAGAGGAGGAGAGAGAGGAGGAGAGGAGTAGGAGGAGTAGAAGGAGGAGGAGGAGGAGGAGGAGGAGGAGGAGGAGGAGGAGGAGGAGGAGGAGGAGGAGGAGGAGG